>JAUFNR010000360.1:0-38001 GCA_031216915.1 Pictodentalium vernedei | reverse complement strand
AACAACAGCAAATATGCTCGGTACGCAATTGTGAATACGACCATCTAAATCATTTTTCAATATTCCATTCGAAAATGGCCGAAAGGCGACCTCCAAATGAACCAATTTTACGAAGAATTTTAGGGTACTCGAATTCTAGGCCCGAATACTGGGTGAAGGTTAAAACTTTGAATAAACCATGTAACAGGAAAATTGTTCCTGGATGAAGGCCCAATCCTCTCACGGGAACCGTTTCGACAAAATTCGGCTGCAGTGCTGAGAAATCTCATGTGAAAACTGGCCAATTTTGCCCGAAATGCACATTGCTCGTAATTTTGTGGCGAAAAGGGGTCAACATGAGAAATATCGCCTCTGTAGCCAGATTCAGTAAGTTATGCTACAAATATAACGAAAGTTTCAGCCAAATCATCCAGAGGGTTTTGGAGAATTGTGGCAAGACGTGTCATTTTCACTACATTTTCCACTGTTTTGGCAGAAAACGAAAAACTTCAGGAATGCCATGACCCAGGTGAGAAACTTCTGATGGAACTCTATACGTGTGCCAAATCTCAGTAAAATCGCGCAGGCCGTTTTCGCGAAACCCGTGAGACAAAAATCATCGAAATGGAAAAATAATCTCAATACTAGATTTTTCGATTTCAAGAAATCGAGAGATTCACCTATTCCGCTTGTTTTTTTAGGCAGGCAGCGGCGAAATAAGATTGCATATAGAGCTGGTAGGTTTTTAGGCTATATTAAGTGCATAGCCGATAGAAAACTCCCTACAGTGTCTAACAATTCTTTCGGCAATACTATTTCACATTGGCGTGAATGCTGTATGGTTAATGTCCAAGTTAGGGCTAAATAGCAGCGATTCCAAACTTTCAGCGTTTGTTCTTGAAGCTCCCCCGAACGTGGTCATATTTTTAGAAAGTCCCGAAACCAAGCATGGACCTCTAGGCAGCCACCCTTCCCCTCAACTCACCCCCCACCCCCGAACACGCACATACGCTCTCCTGACATTCAACACGATAGAATTGGAAATTGTTATCGCTCTCTATGTGAAGAGATGCGGTACCTATTTGTGAAGAATGAGTGAAAAATTTATGAAAATCGGCCAAGAATTGGCCGAGATATAGCGTTTTAATTAGTTGAGGTAATTGTTTGAATTTGGTTCCTGTTCTAGCCCGTGCGACCTGACGCTGGGTATATGTCTGGGGTTGTGGCACTGTTCCCCCTCTGGGGTAGTTCCGCTTGAAATCGTGGATTCTCAGTTTCTGGCGGAGAGACGCTGGTGACTGAAAGATGCATTGTGTACACTGGCGCCAAATGGACCTCGCCAAGCTGGTAACAGTTAGATATTTGTCAGAAATGAAAAGTGGACAGTAATCGCGCATGGGTTAATGGCGAATAGGCGGTAATCTGGCTAATTTGACATTAAAATTGAACAGACAGCAGTGTCGCTCATACGCCCACTACGTCCAGACCACTGGAGGCAGCTACACGAAATTTTCAGAAGTTGTTCTACTCTTCCTGCCCGACAGGTTAGTATATTTTGTCGAGTGGCGTGACCGCGTGGGAACAATGTGGATCGCGTGGAAACCGAGGGGACGATTCGTCCCTTCTCTATTCCCAATGCAACGACGTTTCCATTCACTATTTACCTGTCACCCGTCGAGTTTGGCATTATTTCTGTCTATTTGATGAACTGTTCAGCTTTCAATATTCACACATTCACATGGGACTGAAAGTTTTGCGTTAAACTGCTTATTTCAGAGCGTACCGGCAGAAACTGACAACTCGACCCGGTGGCGAAAAAGCAGTCATCTGGCTAATTTGGCATTCAAACTGAACAGATACAATGTCGGATATACGCCAATTATGTCCCGACCATACAAGGCAGCAACTTCAAATTCTCAGAATGTTTTCTCCTGTCCCTGCCCGACAGTTTAGTATCTTTGTCAAGTGCCAAGACTGCGTGGAAACACCGTGGATCAGATGGAAACCGAGGGGACGATTCGTCCCTACTTTCTTCCCAATTCAACGACTTTTCCATTCATTATTTACCTGTCACCGGCTGAGTTTGGCATTATATCTGTCTATTTGATGGACTTTTCAACCTTAACTATTTGCGGCTTCGTGTTTCACCACCGAAAGGCCACTGCACGGTTACAAATATATTCAGGGACTGATTTGCGAAAAAAACAATTATTCCGACTTGTACCCACATGGGAACTCCTAAATCTGTAAGGGTTAAATTTTTAATAATAACGTATAAAACAGAAGTTGTTGTGCTACGCTTGCTGCATGCAGGCATAGAAAACATTCAGCGCTCAATGAATTAGGAATGGAGTAAATTGTCACTTAAACCAGCGAAATTCTGAAAAAAAATGAGAGTTTTTTTTCGACGGCACCTACCTTTATGCATCCGAGACAGGGACTGCGTTAAACTTTACAGCAACCTTATAACAGAAAATATTCTTGGAATTGAACTGCGAATCCGAATTTCGAAAGCATTTTCGGATATTCTATTCCAAACTATCACTGCACGCTTGTTAATATTCAGTGATTTTATGAAAATATCCATTATTCCGACCGTACCCATATGGGCAGTCTCGAATCTGCTTAAGGGTTAAACTTTTAGTAATGACATATAAAACAAAAGTTGTCACACTGTGACTGCTGCATACAGCCATAGAAAACGTTCAGCGCTCAATCAATTAGGAATGGAGTAAATCGTCACTTAAACTTACCAAATTCTGAAAAATGAGAGTTTTTTGGACTGCACCTATCT
Organism: Pictodentalium vernedei; assembly: GCA_031216915.1. Taxonomy (NCBI): domain Eukaryota; kingdom Metazoa; phylum Mollusca; class Scaphopoda; order Dentaliida; family Dentaliidae; genus Pictodentalium; species Pictodentalium vernedei. The sequence continues at coordinate 35,228 of JAUFNR010000360.1, read as the reverse complement.
TTATGCAAACAGAATGAGCATAGGGTTAAACTTTACAACAAAACTTACAACAGCAAATATGCTCGGTACGCAATTGTGAATACGACCATCTAAATCATTTTTCAATATTCCATTCGAAAATGGCCGAAAGGCGACCTCCAAATGAACCAATTTTACGAAGAATTTTAGGGTACTCGAATTCTAGGCCCGAATACTGGGTGAAGGTTAAAACTTTGAATAAACCATGTAACAGGAAAATTGTTCCTGGATGAAGGCCCAATCCTCTCACGGGAACCGTTTCGACAAAATTCGGCTGCAGTGCTGAGAAATCTCATGTGAAAACTGGCCAATTTTGCCCGAAATGCACATTGCTCGTAATTTTGTGGCGAAAAGGGGTCAACATGAGAAATATCGCCTCTGTAGCCAGATTCAGTAAGTTATGCTACAAATATAACGAAAGTTTCAGCCAAATCATCCAGAGGGTTTTGGAGAATTGTGGCAAGACGTGTCATTTTCACTACATTTTCCACTGTTTTGGCAGAAAACGAAAAACTTCAGGAATGCCATGACCCAGGTGAGAAACTTCTGATGGAACTCTATACGTGTGCCAAATCTCAGTAAAATCGCGCAGCGCCGTTTTCCGCGAAACCCGTGAGACAAAAATCATCGAAATGGAAAAATAATCTCAATACTAGATTTTTCGATTTCAAGAAATCGAGAGATTCACCTATTCCGCTTGTTTTTTTAGGCAGGCAGCGGCGAAATAAGATTGCATATAGAGCTGGTAGGTTTTTAGGCTATATTAAGTGCATAGCCGATAGAAAACTCCCTACAGTGTCTAACAATTCTTTCGGCAATACTATTTCACATTGGCGTGAATGCTGTATGGTTAATGTCCAAGTTAGGGCTAAATAGCAGCGATTCCAAACTTTCAGCGTTTGTTCTTGAAGCTCCCCCGAACGTGGTCATATTTTTAGAAAGTCCCGAAACCAAGCATGGACCTCTAGGCAGCCACCCTTCCCCTCAACTCACCCCCCCACCCCCGAACACGCACATACGCTCTCCTGACATTCAACACGATAGAATTGGAAATTGTTATCGCTCTCTATGTGAAGAGATGCGGTACCTATTTGTGAAGAATGAGTGAAAAATTTATGAAAATCGGCCAAGAATTGGCCGAGATATAGCGTTTTAATTAGTTGAGGTAATTGTTTGAATTTGGTCCTGTTCTAGCCCGTGCGACCTGACGCTGGGTATATGTCTGGGGTTGTGGCACTGTTCCCCCTCTGGGGTAGTTCCGCTTGAAATCGTGGATTCTCAGTTTCTGGCGGAGAGACGCTGGTGACTGAAAGATGCATTGTGTACACTGGCGCCAAATGGACCTCGCCAAGCTGGTAACAGTTAGATATTTGTCAGAAATGAAAAGTGGACAGTAATCGCGCATGGGTTAATGGCGAATAGGCGGTAATCTGGCTAATTTGACATTAAAATTGAACAGACAGCAGTGTCGCTCATACGCCCACTACGTCCAGACCACTGGAGGCAGCTACACGAAATTTTCAGAAGTTGTTCTACTCTTCCTGCCCGACAGGTTAGTATATTTGTCGAGTGGCGTGACCGCGTGGGAACAATGTGGATCGCGTGGAAACCGAGGGGACGATTCGTCCCTTCTCTATTCCCAATGCAACGACGTTTCCATTCACTATTTACCTGTCACCCGTCGAGTTTGGCATTATTTCTGTCTATTTGATGAACTGTTCAGCTTTCAATATTCACACATTCACATGGGACTGAAAGTTTTGCGTTAAACTGCTTATTTCAGAGCGTACCGGCAGAAACTGACAACTCGACCCGGTGGCGAAAAAGCAGTCATCTGGCTAATTTGGCATTCAAACTGAACAGATACAATGTCGGATATACGCCAATTATGTCCCGACCATACAAGGCAGCAACTTCAAATTCTCAGAATGTTTTCTCCTGTCCCTGCCCGACAGTTTAGTATCTTTGTCAAGTGCCAAGACTGCGTGGAAACACCGTGGATCAGATGGAAACCGAGGGGACGATTCGTCCCTACTTTCTTCCCAATTCAACGACTTTTCCATTCATTATTTACCTGTCACCGGCTGAGTTTGGCATTATATCTGTCTATTTGATGGACTTTTCAACCTTAACTATTTGCGGCTTCGTGTTTCACCACCGAAAGGCCACTGCACGGTTACAAATATATTCAGGGACTGATTTTGCGAAAAAAACAATTATTCCGACTGTACCCACATGGGAACTCCTAAATCTGTAAGGGTTAAATTTTTAATAATAACGTATAAAACAGAAGTTGTTGTGCTACGCTTGCTGCATGCAGGCATAGAAAACATTCAGCGCTCAATGAATTAGGAATGGAGTAAATTGTCACTTAAACCAGCGAAATTCTGAAAAAAAATGAGAGTTTTTTTTCGACGGCACCTACCTTTATGCATCCGAGACAGGGACTGCGTTAAACTTTACAGCAACCTTATAACAGAAAATATTCTTGGAATTGAACTGCGAATCCGAATTTCGAAAGCATTTTCGGATATTCTATTCCAAACTATCACTGCACGCTTGTTAATATTCAGTGATTTTATGAAAATATCCATTATTCCGACCGTACCCATATGGGCAGTCTCGAATCTGCTTAAGGGTTAAACTTTTAGTAATGACATATAAAACAAAAGTTGTCACACTGTGACTGCTGCATACAGCCATAGAAAACGTTCAGCGCTCAATCAATTAGGAATGGAGTAAATCGTCACTTAAACTTACCAAATTCTGAAAAATGAGAGTTTTTTGGACTGCACCTATCTTTATGCAAACAGAATGAGCATAGGGTTAAACTTTACAACAAAACTTACAACAGCAAATATGCTCGGTACGCAATTGTGAATACGACCATCTAAATCATTTTTCAATATTCCATTCGAAAATGGCCGAAAGGCGACCTCCAAATGAACCAATTTTACGAAGAATTTTAGGGTACTCGAATTCTAGGCCCGAATACTGGGTGAAGGTTAAAACTTTGAATAAACCATGTAACAGGAAAATTGTTCCTGGATGAAGGCCCAATCCTCTCACGGGAACCGTTTCGACAAAATTCGGCTGCAGTGCTGAGAAATCTCATGTGAAAACTGGCCAATTTTGCCCGAAATGCACATTGCTCGTAATTTTGTGGCGAAAAGGGGTCAACATGAGAAATATCGCCTCTGTAGCCAGATTCAGTAAGTTATGCTACAAATATAACGAAAGTTTCAGCCAAATCATCCAGAGGGTTTTGGAGAATTGTGGCAAGACGTGTCATTTTCACTACATTTTCCACTGTTTTGGCAGAAAACGAAAAACTTCAGGAATGCCATGACCCAGGTGAGAAACTTCTGATGGAACTCTATACGTGTGCCAAATCTCAGTAAAATCGCGCAGGCCGTTTTCGCGAAACCCGTGAGACAAAAATCATCGAAATGGAAAAATAATCTCAATACTAGATTTTTCGATTTCAAGAAATCGAGAGATTCACCTATTCCGCTTGTTTTTTTAGGCAGGCAGCGGCGAAATAAGATTGCATATAGAGCTGGTAGGTTTTTAGGCTATATTAAGTGCATAGCCGATAGAAAACTCCCTACAGTGTCTAACAATTCTTTCGGCAATACTATTTCACATTGGCGTGAATGCTGTATGGTTAATGTCCAAGTTAGGGCTAAATAGCAGCGATTCCAAACTTTCAGCGTTTGTTCTTGAAGCTCCCCCGAACGTGGTCATATTTTTAGAAAGTCCCGAAACCAAGCATGGACCTCTAGGCAGCCACCCTTCCCCTCAACTCACCCCCCACCCCCGAACACGCACATACGCTCTCCTGACATTCAACACGATAGAATTGGAAATTGTTATCGCTCTCTATGTGAAGAGATGCGGTACCTATTTGTGAAGAATGAGTGAAAAATTTATGAAAATCGGCCAAGAATTGGCCGAGATATAGCGTTTTAATTAGTTGAGGTAATTGTTTGAATTTGGTCCTGTTCTAGCCCGTGCGACCTGACGCTGGGTATATGTCTGGGGTTGTGGCACTGTTCCCCCTCTGGGGTAGTTCCGCTTGAAATCGTGGATTCTCAGTTTCTGGCGGAGAGACGCTGGTGACTGAAAGATGCATTGTGTACACTGGCGCCAAATGGACCTCGCCAAGCTGGTAACAGTTAGATATTTGTCAGAAATGAAAAGTGGACAGTAATCGCGCATGGGTTAATGGCGAATAGGCGGTAATCTGGCTAATTTGACATTAAAATTGAACAGACAGCAGTGTCGCTCATACGCCCACTACGTCCAGACCACTGGAGGCAGCTACACGAAATTTTCAGAAGTTGTTCTACTCTTCCTGCCCGACAGGTTAGTATATTTGTCGAGTGGCGTGACCGCGTGGGAACAATGTGGATCGCGTGGAAACCGAGGGGACGATTCGTCCCTTCTCTATTCCCAATGCAACGACGTTTCCATTCACTATTTACCTGTCACCCGTCGAGTTTGGCATTATTTCTGTCTATTTGATGAACTGTTCAGCTTTCAATATTCACACATTCACATGGGACTGAAAGTTTTGCGTTAAACTGCTTATTTCAGAGCGTACCGGCAGAAACTGACAACTCGACCCGGTGGCGAAAAAGCAGTCATCTGGCTAATTTGGCATTCAAACTGAACAGATACAATGTCGGATATACGCCAATTATGTCCCGACCATACAAGGCAGCAACTTCAAATTCTCAGAATGTTTTCTCCTGTCCCTGCCCGACAGTTTAGTATCTTTGTCAAGTGCCAAGACTGCGTGGAAACACCGTGGATCAGATGGAAACCGAGGGGACGATTCGTCCCTACTTTCTTCCCAATTCAACGACTTTTCCATTCATTATTTACCTGTCACCGGCTGAGTTTGGCATTATATCTGTCTATTTGATGGACTTTTCAACCTTAACTATTTGCGGCTTCGTGTTTCACCACCGAAAGGCCACTGCACGGTTACAAATATATTCAGGGACTGATTTTGCGAAAAAAACAATTATTCCGACTGTACCCACATGGGAACTCCTAAATCTGTAAGGGTTAAATTTTTAATAATAACGTATAAAACAGAAGTTGTTGTGCTACGCTTGCTGCATGCAGGCATAGAAAACATTCAGCGCTCAATGAATTAGGAATGGAGTAAATTGTCACTTAAACCAGCGAAATTCTGAAAAAAAATGAGAGTTTTTTTTCGACGGCACCTACCTTTATGCATCCGAGACAGGGACTGCGTTAAACTTTACAGCAACCTTATAACAGAAAATATTCTTGGAATTGAACTGCGAATCCGAATTTCGAAAGCATTTTCGGATATTCTATTCCAAACTATCACTGCACGCTTGTTAATATTCAGTGATTTTATGAAAATATCCATTATTCCGACCGTACCCATATGGGCAGTCTCGAATCTGCTTAAGGGTTAAACTTTTAGTAATGACATATAAAACAAAAGTTGTCACACTGTGACTGCTGCATACAGCCATAGAAAACGTTCAGCGCTCAATCAATTAGGAATGGAGTAAATCGTCACTTAAACTTACCAAATTCTGAAAAATGAGAGTTTTTTGGACTGCACCTATCTTTATGCAAACAGAATGAGCATAGGGTTAAACTTTACAACAAAACTTACAACAGCAAATATGCTCGGTACGCAATTGTGAATACGACCATCTAAATCATTTTTCAATATTCCATTCGAAAATGGCCGAAAGGCGACCTCCAAATGAACCAATTTTACGAAGAATTTTAGGGTACTCGAATTCTAGGCCCGAATACTGGGTGAAGGTTAAAACTTTGAATAAACCATGTAACAGGAAAATTGTTCCTGGATGAAGGCCCAATCCTCTCACGGGAACCGTTTCGACAAAATTCGGCTGCAGTGCTGAGAAATCTCATGTGAAAACTGGCCAATTTTGCCCGAAATGCACATTGCTCGTAATTTTGTGGCGAAAAGGGGTCAACATGAGAAATATCGCCTCTGTAGCCAGATTCAGTAAGTTATGCTACAAATATAACGAAAGTTTCAGCCAAATCATCCAGAGGGTTTTGGAGAATTGTGGCAAGACGTGTCATTTTCACTACATTTTCCACTGTTTTGGCAGAAAACGAAAAACTTCAGGAATGCCATGACCCAGGTGAGAAACTTCTGATGGAACTCTATACGTGTGCCAAATCTCAGTAAAATCGCGCAGGCCGTTTTCGCGAAACCCGTGAGACAAAAATCATCGAAATGGAAAAATAATCTCAATACTAGATTTTTCGATTTCAAGAAATCGAGAGATTCACCTATTCCGCTTGTTTTTTTAGGCAGGCAGCGGCGAAATAAGATTGCATATAGAGCTGGTAGGTTTTTAGGCTATATTAAGTGCATAGCCGATAGAAAACTCCCTACAGTGTCTAACAATTCTTTCGGCAATACTATTTCACATTGGCGTGAATGCTGTATGGTTAATGTCCAAGTTAGGGCTAAATAGCAGCGATTCCAAACTTTCAGCGTTTGTTCTTGAAGCTCCCCCGAACGTGGTCATATTTTTAGAAAGTCCCGAAACCAAGCATGGACCTCTAGGCAGCCACCCTTCCCCTCAACTCACCCCCCACCCCCGAACACGCACATACGCTCTCCTGACATTCAACACGATAGAATTGGAAATTGTTATCGCTCTCTATGTGAAGAGATGCGGTACCTATTTGTGAAGAATGAGTGAAAAATTTATGAAAATCGGCCAAGAATTGGCCGAGATATAGCGTTTTAATTAGTTGAGGTAATTGTTTGAATTTGGTCCTGTTCTAGCCCGTGCGACCTGACGCTGGGTATATGTCTGGGGTTGTGGCACTGTTCCCCCTCTGGGGTAGTTCCGCTTGAAATCGTGGATTCTCAGTTTCTGGCGGAGAGACGCTGGTGACTGAAAGATGCATTGTGTACACTGGCGCCAAATGGACCTCGCCAAGCTGGTAACAGTTAGATATTTGTCAGAAATGAAAAGTGGACAGTAATCGCGCATGGGTTAATGGCGAATAGGCGGTAATCTGGCTAATTTGACATTAAAATTGAACAGACAGCAGTGTCGCTCATACGCCCACTACGTCCAGACCACTGGAGGCAGCTACACGAAATTTTCAGAAGTTGTTCTACTCTTCCTGCCCGACAGGTTAGTATATTTGTCGAGTGGCGTGACCGCGTGGGAACAATGTGGATCGCGTGGAAACCGAGGGGACGATTCGTCCCTTCTCTATTCCCAATGCAACGACGTTTCCATTCACTATTTACCTGTCACCCGTCGAGTTTGGCATTATTTCTGTCTATTTGATGAACTGTTCAGCTTTCAATATTCACACATTCACATGGGACTGAAAGTTTTGCGTTAAACTGCTTATTTCAGAGCGTACCGGCAGAAACTGACAACTCGACCCGGTGGCGAAAAAGCAGTCATCTGGCTAATTTGGCATTCAAACTGAACAGATACAATGTCGGATATACGCCAATTATGTCCCGACCATACAAGGCAGCAACTTCAAATTCTCAGAATGTTTTCTCCTGTCCCTGCCCGACAGTTTAGTATCTTTGTCAAGTGCCAAGACTGCGTGGAAACACCGTGGATCAGATGGAAACCGAGGGGACGATTCGTCCCTACTTTCTTCCCAATTCAACGACTTTTCCATTCATTATTTACCTGTCACCGGCTGAGTTTGGCATTATATCTGTCTATTTGATGGACTTTTCAACCTTAACTATTTGCGGCTTCGTGTTTCACCACCGAAAGGCCACTGCACGGTTACAAATATATTCAGGGACTGATTTTGCGAAAAAAACAATTATTCCGACTGTACCCACATGGGAACTCCTAAATCTGTAAGGGTTAAATTTTTAATAATAACGTATAAAACAGAAGTTGTTGTGCTACGCTTGCTGCATGCAGGCATAGAAAACATTCAGCGCTCAATGAATTAGGAATGGAGTAAATTGTCACTTAAACCAGCGAAATTCTGAAAAAAATGAGAGTTTTTTTTCGACGGCACCTACCTTTATGCATCCGAGACAGGGACTGCGTTAAACTTTACAGCAACCTTATAACAGAAAATATTCTTGGAATTGAACTGCGAATCCGAATTTCGAAAGCATTTTCGGATATTCTATTCCAAACTATCACTGCACGCTTGTTAATATTCAGTGATTTTATGAAAATATCCATTATTCCGACCGTACCCATATGGGCAGTCTCGAATCTGCTTAAGGGTTAAACTTTTAGTAATGACATATAAAACAAAAGTTGTCACACTGTGACTGCTGCATACAGCCATAGAAAACGTTCAGCGCTCAATCAATTAGGAATGGAGTAAATCGTCACTTAAACTTACCAAATTCTGAAAAATGAGAGTTTTTTGGACTGCACCTATCTTTATGCAAACAGAATGAGCATAGGGTTAAACTTTACAACAAAACTTACAACAGCAAATATGCTCGGTACGCAATTGTGAATACGACCATCTAAATCATTTTTCAATATTCCATTCGAAAATGGCCGAAAGGCGACCTCCAAATGAACCAATTTTACGAAGAATTTTAGGGTACTCGAATTCTAGGCCCGAATACTGGGTGAAGGTTAAAACTTTGAATAAACCATGTAACAGGAAAATTGTTCCTGGATGAAGGCCCAATCCTCTCACGGGAACCGTTTCGACAAAATTCGGCTGCAGTGCTGAGAAATCTCATGTGAAAACTGGCCAATTTTGCCCGAAATGCACATTGCTCGTAATTTTGTGGCGAAAAGGGGTCAACATGAGAAATATCGCCTCTGTAGCCAGATTCAGTAAGTTATGCTACAAATATAACGAAAGTTTCAGCCAAATCATCCAGAGGGTTTTGGAGAATTGTGGCAAGACGTGTCATTTTCACTACATTTTCCACTGTTTTGGCAGAAAACGAAAAACTTCAGGAATGCCATGACCCAGGTGAGAAACTTCTGATGGAACTCTATACGTGTGCCAAATCTCAGTAAAATCGCGCAGGCCGTTTTCGCGAAACCCGTGAGACAAAAATCATCGAAATGGAAAAATAATCTCAATACTAGATTTTTCGATTTCAAGAAATCGAGAGATTCACCTATTCCGCTTGTTTTTTTAGGCAGGCAGCGGCGAAATAAGATTGCATATAGAGCTGGTAGGTTTTTAGGCTATATTAAGTGCATAGCCGATAGAAAACTCCCTACAGTGTCTAACAATTCTTTCGGCAATACTATTTCACATTGGCGTGAATGCTGTATGGTTAATGTCCAAGTTAGGGCTAAATAGCAGCGATTCCAAACTTTCAGCGTTTGTTCTTGAAGCTCCCCCGAACGTGGTCATATTTTTAGAAAGTCCCGAAACCAAGCATGGACCTCTAGGCAGCCACCCTTCCCCTCAACTCACCCCCCACCCCCGAACACGCACATACGCTCTCCTGACATTCAACACGATAGAATTGGAAATTGTTATCGCTCTCTATGTGAAGAGATGCGGTACCTATTTGTGAAGAATGAGTGAAAAATTTATGAAAATCGGCCAAGAATTGGCCGAGATATAGCGTTTTAATTAGTTGAGGTAATTGTTTGAATTTGGTCCTGTTCTAGCCCGTGCGACCTGACGCTGGGTATATGTCTGGGGTTGTGGCACTGTTCCCCCTCTGGGGTAGTTCCGCTTGAAATCGTGGATTCTCAGTTTCTGGCGGAGAGACGCTGGTGACTGAAAGATGCATTGTGTACACTGGCGCCAAATGGACCTCGCCAAGCTGGTAACAGTTAGATATTTGTCAGAAATGAAAAGTGGACAGTAATCGCGCATGGGTTAATGGCGAATAGGCGGTAATCTGGCTAATTTGACATTAAAATTGAACAGACAGCAGTGTCGCTCATACGCCCACTACGTCCAGACCACTGGAGGCAGCTACACGAAATTTTCAGAAGTTGTTCTACTCTTCCTGCCCGACAGGTTAGTATATTTGTCGAGTGGCGTGACCGCGTGGGAACAATGTGGATCGCGTGGAAACCGAGGGGACGATTCGTCCCTTCTCTATTCCCAATGCAACGACGTTTCCATTCACTATTTACCTGTCACCCGTCGAGTTTGGCATTATTTCTGTCTATTTGATGAACTGTTCAGCTTTCAATATTCACACATTCACATGGGACTGAAAGTTTTGCGTTAAACTGCTTATTTCAGAGCGTACCGGCAGAAACTGACAACTCGACCCGGTGGCGAAAAAGCAGTCATCTGGCTAATTTGGCATTCAAACTGAACAGATACAATGTCGGATATACGCCAATTATGTCCCGACCATACAAGGCAGCAACTTCAAATTCTCAGAATGTTTTCTCCTGTCCCTGCCCGACAGTTTAGTATCTTTGTCAAGTGCCAAGACTGCGTGGAAACACCGTGGATCAGATGGAAACCGAGGGGACGATTCGTCCCTACTTTCTTCCCAATTCAACGACTTTTCCATTCATTATTTACCTGTCACCGGCTGAGTTTGGCATTATATCTGTCTATTTGATGGACTTTTCAACCTTAACTATTTGCGGCTTCGTGTTTCACCACCGAAAGGCCACTGCACGGTTACAAATATATTCAGGGACTGATTTTGCGAAAAAAACAATTATTCCGACTGTACCCACATGGGAACTCCTAAATCTGTAAGGGTTAAATTTTTAATAATAACGTATAAAACAGAAGTTGTTGTGCTACGCTTGCTGCATGCAGGCATAGAAAACATTCAGCGCTCAATGAATTAGGAATGGAGTAAATTGTCACTTAAACCAGCGAAATTCTGAAAAAAAATGAGAGTTTTTTTTCGACGGCACCTACCTTTATGCATCCGAGACAGGGACTGCGTTAAACTTTACAGCAACCTTATAACAGAAAATATTCTTGGAATTGAACTGCGAATCCGAATTTCGAAAGCATTTTCGGATATTCTATTCCAAACTATCACTGCACGCTTGTTAATATTCAGTGATTTTATGAAAATATCCATTATTCCGACCGTACCCATATGGGCAGTCTCGAATCTGCTTAAGGGTTAAACTTTTAGTAATGACATATAAAACAAAAGTTGTCACACTGTGACTGCTGCATACAGCCATAGAAAACGTTCAGCGCTCAATCAATTAGGAATGGAGTAAATCGTCACTTAAACTTACCAAATTCTGAAAAATGAGAGTTTTTTGGACTGCACCTATCTTTATGCAAACAGAATGAGCATAGGGTTAAACTTTACAACAAAACTTACAACAGCAAATATGCTCGGTACGCAATTGTGAATACGACCATCTAAATCATTTTTCAATATTCCATTCGAAAATGGCCGAAAGGCGACCTCCAAATGAACCAATTTTACGAAGAATTTTAGGGTACTCGAATTCTAGGCCCGAATACTGGGTGAAGGTTAAAACTTTGAATAAACCATGTAACAGGAAAATTGTTCCTGGATGAAGGCCCAATCCTCTCACGGGAACCGTTTCGACAAAATTCGGCTGCAGTGCTGAGAAATCTCATGTGAAAACTGGCCAATTTTGCCCGAAATGCACATTGCTCGTAATTTTGTGGCGAAAAGGGGTCAACATGAGAAATATCGCCTCTGTAGCCAGATTCAGTAAGTTATGCTACAAATATAACGAAAGTTTCAGCCAAATCATCCAGAGGGTTTTGGAGAATTGTGGCAAGACGTGTCATTTTCACTACATTTTCCACTGTTTTGGCAGAAAACGAAAAACTTCAGGAATGCCATGACCCAGGTGAGAAACTTCTGATGGAACTCTATACGTGTGCCAAATCTCAGTAAAATCGCGCAGGCCGTTTTCGCGAAACCCGTGAGACAAAAATCATCGAAATGGAAAAATAATCTCAATACTAGATTTTTCGATTTCAAGAAATCGAGAGATTCACCTATTCCGCTTGTTTTTTTAGGCAGGCAGCGGCGAAATAAGATTGCATATAGAGCTGGTAGGTTTTTAGGCTATATTAAGTGCATAGCCGATAGAAAACTCCCTACAGTGTCTAACAATTCTTTCGGCAATACTATTTCACATTGGCGTGAATGCTGTATGGTTAATGTCCAAGTTAGGGCTAAATAGCAGCGATTCCAAACTTTCAGCGTTTGTTCTTGAAGCTCCCCCGAACGTGGTCATATTTTTAGAAAGTCCCGAAACCAAGCATGGACCTCTAGGCAGCCACCCTTCCCCTCAACTCACCCCCCACCCCCGAACACGCACATACGCTCTCCTGACATTCAACACGATAGAATTGGAAATTGTTATCGCTCTCTATGTGAAGAGATGCGGTACCTATTTGTGAAGAATGAGTGAAAAATTTATGAAAATCGGCCAAGAATTGGCCGAGATATAGCGTTTTAATTAGTTGAGGTAATTGTTTGAATTTGGTCCTGTTCTAGCCCGTGCGACCTGACGCTGGGTATATGTCTGGGGTTGTGGCACTGTTCCCCCTCTGGGGTAGTTCCGCTTGAAATCGTGGATTCTCAGTTTCTGGCGGAGAGACGCTGGTGACTGAAAGATGCATTGTGTACACTGGCGCCAAATGGACCTCGCCAAGCTGGTAACAGTTAGATATTTGTCAGAAATGAAAAGTGGACAGTAATCGCGCATGGGTTAATGGCGAATAGGCGGTAATCTGGCTAATTTGACATTAAAATTGAACAGACAGCAGTGTCGCTCATACGCCCACTACGTCCAGACCACTGGAGGCAGCTACACGAAATTTTCAGAAGTTGTTCTACTCTTCCTGCCCGACAGGTTAGTATATTTGTCGAGTGGCGTGACCGCGTGGGAACAATGTGGATCGCGTGGAAACCGAGGGGACGATTCGTCCCTTCTCTATTCCCAATGCAACGACGTTTCCATTCACTATTTACCTGTCACCCGTCGAGTTTGGCATTATTTCTGTCTATTTGATGAACTGTTCAGCTTTCAATATTCACACATTCACATGGGACTGAAAGTTTTGCGTTAAACTGCTTATTTCAGAGCGTACCGGCAGAAACTGACAACTCGACCCGGTGGCGAAAAAGCAGTCATCTGGCTAATTTGGCATTCAAACTGAACAGATACAATGTCGGATATACGCCAATTATGTCCCGACCATACAAGGCAGCAACTTCAAATTCTCAGAATGTTTTCTCCTGTCCCTGCCCGACAGTTTAGTATCTTTGTCAAGTGCCAAGACTGCGTGGAAACACCGTGGATCAGATGGAAACCGAGGGGACGATTCGTCCCTACTTTCTTCCCAATTCAACGACTTTTCCATTCATTATTTACCTGTCACCGGCTGAGTTTGGCATTATATCTGTCTATTTGATGGACTTTTCAACCTTAACTATTTGCGGCTTCGTGTTTCACCACCGAAAGGCCACTGCACGGTTACAAATATATTCAGGGACTGATTTTGCGAAAAAAACAATTATTCCGACTGTACCCACATGGGAACTCCTAAATCTGTAAGGGTTAAATTTTTAATAATAACGTATAAAACAGAAGTTGTTGTGCTACGCTTGCTGCATGCAGGCATAGAAAACATTCAGCGCTCAATGAATTAGGAATGGAGTAAATTGTCACTTAAACCAGCGAAATTCTGAAAAAAAATGAGAGTTTTTTTTCGACGGCACCTACCTTTATGCATCCGAGACAGGGACTGCGTTAAACTTTACAGCAACCTTATAACAGAAAATATTCTTGGAATTGAACTGCGAATCCGAATTTCGAAAGCATTTTCGGATATTCTATTCCAAACTATCACTGCACGCTTGTTAATATTCAGTGATTTTATGAAAATATCCATTATTCCGACCGTACCCATATGGGCAGTCTCGAATCTGCTTAAGGGTTAAACTTTTAGTAATGACATATAAAACAAAAGTTGTCACACTGTGACTGCTGCATACAGCCATAGAAAACGTTCAGCGCTCAATCAATTAGGAATGGAGTAAATCGTCACTTAAACTTACCAAATTCTGAAAAATGAGAGTTTTTTGGACTGCACCTATCTTTATGCAAACAGAATGAGCATAGGGTTAAACTTTACAACAAAACTTACAACAGCAAATATGCTCGGTACGCAATTGTGAATACGACCATCTAAATCATTTTTCAATATTCCATTCGAAAATGGCCGAAAGGCGACCTCCAAATGAACCAATTTTACGAAGAATTTTAGGGTACTCGAATTCTAGGCCCGAATACTGGGTGAAGGTTAAAACTTTGAATAAACCATGTAACAGGAAAATTGTTCCTGGATGAAGGCCCAATCCTCTCACGGGAACCGTTTCGACAAAATTCGGCTGCAGTGCTGAGAAATCTCATGTGAAAACTGGCCAATTTTGCCCGAAATGCACATTGCTCGTAATTTTGTGGCGAAAAGGGGTCAACATGAGAAATATCGCCTCTGTAGCCAGATTCAGTAAGTTATGCTACAAATATAACGAAAGTTTCAGCCAAATCATCCAGAGGGTTTTGGAGAATTGTGGCAAGACGTGTCATTTTCACTACATTTTCCACTGTTTTGGCAGAAAACGAAAAACTTCAGGAATGCCATGACCCAGGTGAGAAACTTCTGATGGAACTCTATACGTGTGCCAAATCTCAGTAAAATCGCGCAGACCGTTTTCGCGAAACCCGTGAGACAAAAATCATCGAAATGGAAAAATAATCTCAATACTAGATTTTTCGATTTCAAGAAATCGAGAGATTCACCTATTCCGCTTGTTTTTTTAGGCAGGCAGCGGCGAAATAAGATTGCATATAGAGCTGGTAGGTTTTTAGGCTATATTAAGTGCATAGCCGATAGAAAACTCCCTACAGTGTCTAACAATTCTTTCGGCAATACTATTTCACATTGGCGTGAATGCTGTATGGTTAATGTCCAAGTTAGGGCTAAATAGCAGCGATTCCAAACTTTCAGCGTTTGTTCTTGAAGCTCCCCCGAACGTGGTCATATTTTTAGAAAGTCCCGAAACCAAGCATGGACCTCTAGGCAGCCACCCTTCCCCTCAACTCACCCCCCACCCCCGAACACGCACATACGCTCTCCTGACATTCAACACGATAGAATTGGAAATTGTTATCGCTCTCTATGTGAAGAGATGCGGTACCTATTTGTGAAGAATGAGTGAAAAATTTATGAAAATCGGCCAAGAATTGGCCGAGATATAGCGTTTTAATTAGTTGAGGTAATTGTTTGAATTTGGTCCTGTTCTAGCCCGTGCGACCTGACGCTGGGTATATGTCTGGGGTTGTGGCACTGTTCCCCCTCTGGGGTAGTTCCGCTTGAAATCGTGGATTCTCAGTTTCTGGCGGAGAGACGCTGGTGACTGAAAGATGCATTGTGTACACTGGCGCCAAATGGACCTCGCCAAGCTGGTAACAGTTAGATATTTGTCAGAAATGAAAAGTGGACAGTAATCGCGCATGGGTTAATGGCGAATAGGCGGTAATCTGGCTAATTTGACATTAAAATTGAACAGACAGCAGTGTCGCTCATACGCCCACTACGTCCAGACCACTGGAGGCAGCTACACGAAATTTTCAGAAGTTGTTCTACTCTTCCTGCCCGACAGGTTAGTATATTTGTCGAGTGGCGTGACCGCGTGGGAACAATGTGGATCGCGTGGAAACCGAGGGGACGATTCGTCCCTTCTCTATTCCCAATGCAACGACGTTTCCATTCACTATTTACCTGTCACCCGTCGAGTTTGGCATTATTTCTGTCTATTTGATGAACTGTTCAGCTTTCAATATTCACACATTCACATGGGACTGAAAGTTTTGCGTTAAACTGCTTATTTCAGAGCGTACCGGCAGAAACTGACAACTCGACCCGGTGGCGAAAAAGCAGTCATCTGGCTAATTTGGCATTCAAACTGAACAGATACAATGTCGGATATACGCCAATTATGTCCCGACCATACAAGGCAGCAACTTCAAATTCTCAGAATGTTTTCTCCTGTCCCTGCCCGACAGTTTAGTATCTTTGTCAAGTGCCAAGACTGCGTGGAAACACCGTGGATCAGATGGAAACCGAGGGGACGATTCGTCCCTACTTTCTTCCCAATTCAACGACTTTTCCATTCATTATTTACCTGTCACCGGCTGAGTTTGGCATTATATCTGTCTATTTGATGGACTTTTCAACCTTAACTATTTGCGGCTTCGTGTTTCACCACCGAAAGGCCACTGCACGGTTACAAATATATTCAGGGACTGATTTTGCGAAAAAAACAATTATTCCGACTGTACCCACATGGGAACTCCTAAATCTGTAAGGGTTAAATTTTTAATAATAACGTATAAAACAGAAGTTGTTGTGCTACGCTTGCTGCATGCAGGCATAGAAAACATTCAGCGCTCAATGAATTAGGAATGGAGTAAATTGTCACTTAAACCAGCGAAATTCTGAAAAAAAATGAGAGTTTTTTTTCGACGGCACCTACCTTTATGCATCCGAGACAGGGACTGCGTTAAACTTTACAGCAACCTTATAACAGAAAATATTCTTGGAATTGAACTGCGAATCCGAATTTCGAAAGCATTTTCGGATATTCTATTCCAAACTATCACTGCACGCTTGTTAATATTCAGTGATTTTATGAAAATATCCATTATTCCGACCGTACCCATATGGGCAGTCTCGAATCTGCTTAAGGGTTAAACTTTTAGTAATGACATATAAAACAAAAGTTGTCACACTGTGACTGCTGCATACAGCCATAGAAAACGTTCAGCGCTCAATCAATTAGGAATGGAGTAAATCGTCACTTAAACTTACCAAATTCTGAAAAATGAGAGTTTTTTGGACTGCACCTATCTTTATGCAAACAGAATGAGCATAGGGTTAAACTTTACAACAAAACTTACAACAGCAAATATGCTCGGTACGCAATTGTGAATACGACCATCTAAATCATTTTTCAATATTCCATTCGAAAATGGCCGAAAGGCGACCTCCAAATGAACCAATTTTACGAAGAATTTTAGGGTACTCGAATTCTAGGCCCGAATACTGGGTGAAGGTTAAAACTTTGAATAAACCATGTAACAGGAAAATTGTTCCTGGATGAAGGCCCAATCCTCTCACGGGAACCGTTTCGACAAAATTCGGCTGCAGTGCTGAGAAATCTCATGTGAAAACTGGCCAATTTTGCCCGAAATGCACATTGCTCGTAATTTTGTGGCGAAAAGGGGTCAACATGAGAAATATCGCCTCTGTAGCCAGATTCAGTAAGTTATGCTACAAATATAACGAAAGTTTCAGCCAAATCATCCAGAGGGTTTTGGAGAATTGTGGCAAGACGTGTCATTTTCACTACATTTTCCACTGTTTTGGCAGAAAACGAAAAACTTCAGGAATGCCATGACCCAGGTGAGAAACTTCTGATGGAACTCTATACGTGTGCCAAATCTCAGTAAAATCGCGCAGGCCGTTTTCGCGAAACCCGTGAGACAAAAATCATCGAAATGGAAAAATAATCTCAATACTAGATTTTTCGATTTCAAGAAATCGAGAGATTCACCTATTCCGCTTGTTTTTTTAGGCAGGCAGCGGCGAAATAAGATTGCATATAGAGCTGGTAGGTTTTTAGGCTATATTAAGTGCATAGCCGATAGAAAACTCCCTACAGTGTCTAACAATTCTTTCGGCAATACTATTTCACATTGGCGTGAATGCTGTATGGTTAATGTCCAAGTTAGGGCTAAATAGCAGCGATTCCAAACTTTCAGCGTTTGTTCTTGAAGCTCCCCCGAACGTGGTCATATTTTTAGAAAGTCCCGAAACCAAGCATGGACCTCTAGGCAGCCACCCTTCCCCTCAACTCACCCCCCACCCCCGAACACGCACATACGCTCTCCTGACATTCAACACGATAGAATTGGAAATTGTTATCGCTCTCTATGTGAAGAGATGCGGTACCTATTTGTGAAGAATGAGTGAAAAATTTATGAAAATCGGCCAAGAATTGGCCGAGATATAGCGTTTTAATTAGTTGAGGTAATTGTTTGAATTTGGTCCTGTTCTAGCCCGTGCGACCTGACGCTGGGTATATGTCTGGGGTTGTGGCACTGTTCCCCCTCTGGGGTAGTTCCGCTTGAAATCGTGGATTCTCAGTTTCTGGCGGAGAGACGCTGGTGACTGAAAGATGCATTGTGTACACTGGCGCCAAATGGACCTCGCCAAGCTGGTAACAGTTAGATATTTGTCAGAAATGAAAAGTGGACAGTAATCGCGCATGGGTTAATGGCGAATAGGCGGTAATCTGGCTAATTTGACATTAAAATTGAACAGACAGCAGTGTCGCTCATACGCCCACTACGTCCAGACCACTGGAGGCAGCTACACGAAATTTTCAGAAGTTGTTCTACTCTTCCTGCCCGACAGGTTAGTATATTTGTCGAGTGGCGTGACCGCGTGGGAACAATGTGGATCGCGTGGAAACCGAGGGGACGATTCGTCCCTTCTCTATTCCCAATGCAACGACGTTTCCATTCACTATTTACCTGTCACCCGTCGAGTTTGGCATTATTTCTGTCTATTTGATGAACTGTTCAGCTTTCAATATTCACACATTCACATGGGACTGAAAGTTTTGCGTTAAACTGCTTATTTCAGAGCGTACCGGCAGAAACTGACAACTCGACCCGGTGGCGAAAAAGCAGTCATCTGGCTAATTTGGCATTCAAACTGAACAGATACAATGTCGGATATACGCCAATTATGTCCCGACCATACAAGGCAGCAACTTCAAATTCTCAGAATGTTTTCTCCTGTCCCTGCCCGACAGTTTAGTATCTTTGTCAAGTGCCAAGACTGCGTGGAAACACCGTGGATCAGATGGAAACCGAGGGGACGATTCGTCCCTACTTTCTTCCCAATTCAACGACTTTTCCATTCATTATTTACCTGTCACCGGCTGAGTTTGGCATTATATCTGTCTATTTGATGGACTTTTCAACCTTAACTATTTGCGGCTTCGTGTTTCACCACCGAAAGGCCACTGCACGGTTACAAATATATTCAGGGACTGATTTTGCGAAAAAAACAATTATTCCGACTGTACCCACATGGGAACTCCTAAATCTGTAAGGGTTAAATTTTTAATAATAACGTATAAAACAGAAGTTGTTGTGCTACGCTTGCTGCATGCAGGCATAGAAAACATTCAGCGCTCAATGAATTAGGAATGGAGTAAATTGTCACTTAAACCAGCGAAATTCTGAAAAAAAATGAGAGTTTTTTTTCGACGGCACCTACCTTTATGCATCCGAGACAGGGACTGCGTTAAACTTTACAGCAACCTTATAACAGAAAATATTCTTGGAATTGAACTGCGAATCCGAATTTCGAAAGCATTTTCGGATATTCTATTCCAAACTATCACTGCACGCTTGTTAATATTCAGTGATTTTATGAAAATATCCATTATTCCGACCGTACCCATATGGGCAGTCTCGAATCTGCTTAAGGGTTAAACTTTTAGTAATGACATATAAAACAAAAGTTGTCACACTGTGACTGCTGCATACAGCCATAGAAAACGTTCAGCGCTCAATCAATTAGGAATGGAGTAAATCGTCACTTAAACTTACCAAATTCTGAAAAATGAGAGTTTTTTGGACTGCACCTATCTTTATGCAAACAGAATGAGCATAGGGTTAAACTTTACAACAAAACTTACAACAGCAAATATGCTCGGTACGCAATTGTGAATACGACCATCTAAATCATTTTTCAATATTCCATTCGAAAATGGCCGAAAGGCGACCTCCAAATGAACCAATTTTACGAAGAATTTTAGGGTACTCGAATTCTAGGCCCGAATACTGGGTGAAGGTTAAAACTTTGAATAAACCATGTAACAGGAAAATTGTTCCTGGATGAAGGCCCAATCCTCTCACGGGAACCGTTTCGACAAAATTCGGCTGCAGTGCTGAGAAATCTCATGTGAAAACTGGCCAATTTTGCCCGAAATGCACATTGCTCGTAATTTTGTGGCGAAAAGGGGTCAACATGAGAAATATCGCCTCTGTAGCCAGATTCAGTAAGTTATGCTACAAATATAACGAAAGTTTCAGCCAAATCATCCAGAGGGTTTTGGAGAATTGTGGCAAGACGTGTCATTTTCACTACATTTTCCACTGTTTTGGCAGAAAACGAAAAACTTCAGGAATGCCATGACCCAGGTGAGAAACTTCTGATGGAACTCTATACGTGTGCCAAATCTCAGTAAAATCGCGCAGGCCGTTTTCGCGAAACCCGTGAGACAAAAATCATCGAAATGGAAAAATAATCTCAATACTAGATTTTTCGATTTCAAGAAATCGAGAGATTCACCTATTCCGCTTGTTTTTTTAGGCAGGCAGCGGCGAAATAAGATTGCATATAGAGCTGGTAGGTTTTTAGGCTATATTAAGTGCATAGCCGATAGAAAACTCCCTACAGTGTCTAACAATTCTTTCGGCAATACTATTTCACATTGGCGTGAATGCTGTATGGTTAATGTCCAAGTTAGGGCTAAATAGCAGCGATTCCAAACTTTCAGCGTTTGTTCTTGAAGCTCCCCCGAACGTGGTCATATTTTTAGAAAGTCCCGAAACCAAGCATGGACCTCTAGGCAGCCACCCTTCCCCTCAACTCACCCCCCACCCCCGAACACGCACATACGCTCTCCTGACATTCAACACGATAGAATTGGAAATTGTTATCGCTCTCTATGTGAAGAGATGCGGTACCTATTTGTGAAGAATGAGTGAAAAATTTATGAAAATCGGCCAAGAATTGGCCGAGATATAGCGTTTTAATTAGTTGAGGTAATTGTTTGAATTTGGTCCTGTTCTAGCCCGTGCGACCTGACGCTGGGTATATGTCTGGGGTTGTGGCACTGTTCCCCCTCTGGGGTAGTTCCGCTTGAAATCGTGGATTCTCAGTTTCTGGCGGAGAGACGCTGGTGACTGAAAGATGCATTGTGTACACTGGCGCCAAATGGACCTCGCCAAGCTGGTAACAGTTAGATATTTGTCAGAAATGAAAAGTGGACAGTAATCGCGCATGGGTTAATGGCGAATAGGCGGTAATCTGGCTAATTTGACATTAAAATTGAACAGACAGCAGTGTCGCTCATACGCCCACTACGTCCAGACCACTGGAGGCAGCTACACGAAATTTTCAGAAGTTGTTCTACTCTTCCTGCCCGACAGGTTAGTATATTTGTCGAGTGGCGTGACCGCGTGGGAACAATGTGGATCGCGTGGAAACCGAGGGGACGATTCGTCCCTTCTCTATTCCCAATGCAACGACGTTTCCATTCACTATTTACCTGTCACCCGTCGAGTTTGGCATTATTTCTGTCTATTTGATGAACTGTTCAGCTTTCAATATTCACACATTCACATGGGACTGAAAGTTTTGCGTTAAACTGCTTATTTCAGAGCGTACCGGCAGAAACTGACAACTCGACCCGGTGGCGAAAAAGCAGTCATCTGGCTAATTTGGCATTCAAACTGAACAGATACAATGTCGGATATACGCCAATTATGTCCCGACCATACAAGGCAGCAACTTCAAATTCTCAGAATGTTTTCTCCTGTCCCTGCCCGACAGTTTAGTATCTTTGTCAAGTGCCAAGACTGCGTGGAAACACCGTGGATCAGATGGAAACCGAGGGGACGATTCGTCCCTACTTTCTTCCCAATTCAACGACTTTTCCATTCATTATTTACCTGTCACCGGCTGAGTTTGGCATTATATCTGTCTATTTGATGGACTTTTCAACCTTAACTATTTGCGGCTTCGTGTTTCACCACCGAAAGGCCACTGCACGGTTACAAATATATTCAGGGACTGATTTTGCGAAAAAAACAATTATTCCGACTGTACCCACATGGGAACTCCTAAATCTGTAAGGGTTAAATTTTTAATAATAACGTATAAAACAGAAGTTGTTGTGCTACGCTTGCTGCATGCAGGCATAGAAAACATTCAGCGCTCAATGAATTAGGAATGGAGTAAATTGTCACTTAAACCAGCGAAATTCTGAAAAAAAATGAGAGTTTTTTTTCGACGGCACCTACCTTTATGCATCCGAGACAGGGACTGCGTTAAACTTTACAGCAACCTTATAACAGAAAATATTCTTGGAATTGAACTGCGAATCCGAATTTCGAAAGCATTTTCGGATATTCTATTCCAAACTATCACTGCACGCTTGTTAATATTCAGTGATTTTATGAAAATATCCATTATTCCGACCGTACCCATATGGGCAGTCTCGAATCTGCTTAAGGGTTAAACTTTTAGTAATGACATATAAAACAAAAGTTGTCACACTGTGACTGCTGCATACAGCCATAGAAAACGTTCAGCGCTCAATCAATTAGGAATGGAGTAAATCGTCACTTAAACTTACCAAATTCTGAAAAATGAGAGTTTTTTGGACTGCACCTATCTTTATGCAAACAGAATGAGCATAGGGTTAAACTTTACAACAAAACTTACAACAGCAAATATGCTCGGTACGCAATTGTGAATACGACCATCTAAATCATTTTTCAATATTCCATTCGAAAATGGCCGAAAGGCGACCTCCAAATGAACCAATTTTACGAAGAATTTTAGGGTACTCGAATTCTAGGCCCGAATACTGGGTGAAGGTTAAAACTTTGAATAAACCATGTAACAGGAAAATTGTTCCTGGATGAAGGCCCAATCCTCTCACGGGAACCGTTTCGACAAAATTCGGCTGCAGTGCTGAGAAATCTCATGTGAAAACTGGCCAATTTTGCCCGAAATGCACATTGCTCGTAATTTTGTGGCGAAAAGGGGTCAACATGAGAAATATCGCCTCTGTAGCCAGATTCAGTAAGTTATGCTACAAATATAACGAAAGTTTCAGCCAAATCATCCAGAGGGTTTTGGAGAATTGTGGCAAGACGTGTCATTTTCACTACATTTTCCACTGTTTTGGCAGAAAACGAAAAACTTCAGGAATGCCATGACCCAGGTGAGAAACTTCTGATGGAACTCTATACGTGTGCCAAATCTCAGTAAAATCGCGCAGGCCGTTTTCGCGAAACCCGTGAGACAAAAATCATCGAAATGGAAAAATAATCTCAATACTAGATTTTTCGATTTCAAGAAATCGAGAGATTCACCTATTCCGCTTGTTTTTTTAGGCAGGCAGCGGCGAAATAAGATTGCATATAGAGCTGGTAGGTTTTTAGGCTATATTAAGTGCATAGCCGATAGAAAACTCCCTACAGTGTCTAACAATTCTTTCGGCAATACTATTTCACATTGGCGTGAATGCTGTATGGTTAATGTCCAAGTTAGGGCTAAATAGCAGCGATTCCAAACTTTCAGCGTTTGTTCTTGAAGCTCCCCCGAACGTGGTCATATTTTTAGAAAGTCCCGAAACCAAGCATGGACCTCTAGGCAGCCACCCTTCCCCTCAACTCACCCCCCACCCCCGAACACGCACATACGCTCTCCTGACATTCAACACGATAGAATTGGAAATTGTTATCGCTCTCTATGTGAAGAGATGCGGTACCTATTTGTGAAGAATGAGTGAAAAATTTATGAAAATCGGCCAAGAATTGGCCGAGATATAGCGTTTTAATTAGTTGAGGTAATTGTTTGAATTTGGTCCTGTTCTAGCCCGTGCGACCTGACGCTGGGTATATGTCTGGGGTTGTGGCACTGTTCCCCCTCTGGGGTAGTTCCGCTTGAAATCGTGGATTCTCAGTTTCTGGCGGAGAGACGCTGGTGACTGAAAGATGCATTGTGTACACTGGCGCCAAATGGACCTCGCCAAGCTGGTAACAGTTAGATATTTGTCAGAAATGAAAAGTGGACAGTAATCGCGCATGGGTTAATGGCGAATAGGCGGTAATCTGGCTAATTTGACATTAAAATTGAACAGACAGCAGTGTCGCTCATACGCCCACTACGTCCAGACCACTGGAGGCAGCTACACGAAATTTTCAGAAGTTGTTCTACTCTTCCTGCCCGACAGGTTAGTATATTTGTCGAGTGGCGTGACCGCGTGGGAACAATGTGGATCGCGTGGAAACCGAGGGGACGATTCGTCCCTTCTCTATTCCCAATGCAACGACGTTTCCATTCACTATTTACCTGTCACCCGTCGAGTTTGGCATTATTTCTGTCTATTTGATGAACTGTTCAGCTTTCAATATTCACACATTCACATGGGACTGAAAGTTTTGCGTTAAACTGCTTATTTCAGAGCGTACCGGCAGAAACTGACAACTCGACCCGGTGGCGAAAAAGCAGTCATCTGGCTAATTTGGCATTCAAACTGAACAGATACAATGTCGGATATACGCCAATTATGTCCCGACCATACAAGGCAGCAACTTCAAATTCTCAGAATGTTTTCTCCTGTCCCTGCCCGACAGTTTAGTATCTTTGTCAAGTGCCAAGACTGCGTGGAAACACCGTGGATCAGATGGAAACCGAGGGGACGATTCGTCCCTACTTTCTTCCCAATTCAACGACTTTTCCATTCATTATTTACCTGTCACCGGCTGAGTTTGGCATTATATCTGTCTATTTGATGGACTTTTCAACCTTAACTATTTGCGGCTTCGTGTTTCACCACCGAAAGGCCACTGCACGGTTACAAATATATTCAGGGACTGATTTTGCGAAAAAAACAATTATTCCGACTGTACCCACATGGGAACTCCTAAATCTGTAAGGGTTAAATTTTTAATAATAACGTATAAAACAGAAGTTGTTGTGCTACGCTTGCTGCATGCAGGCATAGAAAACATTCAGCGCTCAATGAATTAGGAATGGAGTAAATTGTCACTTAAACCAGCGAAATTCTGAAAAAAAATGAGAGTTTTTTTTCGACGGCACCTACCTTTATGCATCCGAGACAGGGACTGCGTTAAACTTTACAGCAACCTTATAACAGAAAATATTCTTGGAATTGAACTGCGAATCCGAATTTCGAAAGCATTTTCGGATATTCTATTCCAAACTATCACTGCACGCTTGTTAATATTCAGTGATTTTATGAAAATATCCATTATTCCGACCGTACCCATATGGGCAGTCTCGAATCTGCTTAAGGGTTAAACTTTTAGTAATGACATATAAAACAAAAGTTGTCACACTGTGACTGCTGCATACAGCCATAGAAAACGTTCAGCGCTCAATCAATTAGGAATGGAGTAAATCGTCACTTAAACTTACCAAATTCTGAAAAATGAGAGTTTTTTGGACTGCACCTATCTTTATGCAAACAGAATGAGCATAGGGTTAAACTTTACAACAAAACTTACAACAGCAAATATGCTCGGTACGCAATTGTGAATACGACCATCTAAATCATTTTTCAATATTCCATTCGAAAATGGCCGAAAGGCGACCTCCAAATGAACCAATTTTACGAAGAATTTTAGGGTACTCGAATTCTAGGCCCGAATACTGGGTGAAGGTTAAAACTTTGAATAAACCATGTAACAGGAAAATTGTTCCTGGATGAAGGCCCAATCCTCTCACGGGAACCGTTTCGACAAAATTCGGCTGCAGTGCTGAGAAATCTCATGTGAAAACTGGCCAATTTTGCCCGAAATGCACATTGCTCGTAATTTTGTGGCGAAAAGGGGTCAACATGAGAAATATCGCCTCTGTAGCCAGATTCAGTAAGTTATGCTACAAATATAACGAAAGTTTCAGCCAAATCATCCAGAGGGTTTTGGAGAATTGTGGCAAGACGTGTCATTTTCACTACATTTTCCACTGTTTTGGCAGAAAACGAAAAACTTCAGGAATGCCATGACCCAGGTGAGAAACTTCTGATGGAACTCTATACGTGTGCCAAATCTCAGTAAAATCGCGCAGGCCGTTTTCGCGAAACCCGTGAGACAAAAATCATCGAAATGGAAAAATAATCTCAATACTAGATTTTTCGATTTCAAGAAATCGAGAGATTCACCTATTCCGCTTGTTTTTTTAGGCAGGCAGCGGCGAAATAAGATTGCATATAGAGATATAGAGCTGGTAGGTTTTTAGGCTATATTAAGTGCATAGCCGATAGAAAACTCCCTACAGTGTCTAACAATTCTTTCGGCAATACTATTTCACATTGGCGTGAATGCTGTATGGTTAATGTCCAAGTTAGGGCTAAATAGCAGCGATTCCAAACTTTCAGCGTTTGTTCTTGAAGCTCCCCCGAACGTGGTCATATTTTTAGAAAGTCCCGAAACCAAGCATGGACCTCTAGGCAGCCACCCTTCCCCTCAACTCACCCCCCACCCCCGAACACGCACATACGCTCTCCTGACATTCAACACGATAGAATTGGAAATTGTTATCGCTCTCTATGTGAAGAGATGCGGTACCTATTTGTGAAGAATGAGTGAAAAATTTATGAAAATCGGCCAAGAATTGGCCGAGATATAGCGTTTTAATTAGTTGAGGTAATTGTTTGAATTTGGTCCTGTTCTAGCCCGTGCGACCTGACGCTGGGTATATGTCTGGGTTGTGGCACTGTTCCCCCTCTGGGGTAGTTCCGCTTGAAATCGTGGATTCTCAGTTTCTGGCGGAGAGACGCTGGTGACTGAAAGATGCATTGTGTACACTGGCGCCAAATGGACCTCGCCAAGCTGGTAACAGTTAGATATTTGTCAGAAATGAAAAGTGGACAGTAATCGCGCATGGGTTAATGGCGAATAGGCGGTAATCTGGCTAATTTGACATTAAAATTGAACAGACAGCAGTGTCGCTCATACGCCCACTACGTCCAGACCACTGGAGGCAGCTACACGAAATTTTCAGAAGTTGTTCTACTCTTCCTGCCCGACAGGTTAGTATATTTGTCGAGTGGCGTGACCGCGTGGGAACAATGTGGATCGCGTGGAAACCGAGGGGACGATTCGTCCTTCTCTATTCCCAATGCAACGACGTTTCCATTCACTATTTACCTGTCACCCGTCGAGTTTGGCATTATTTCTGTCTATTTGATGAACTGTTCAGCTTTCAATATTCACACATTCACATGGGACTGAAAGTTTTGCGTTAAACTGCTTATTTCAGAGCGTACCGGCAGAAACTGACAACTCGACCCGGTGGCGAAAAAGCAGTCATCTGGCTAATTTGGCATTCAAACTGAACAGATACAATGTCGGATATACGCCAATTATGTCCCGACCATACAAGGCAGCAACTTCAAATTCCTCAGAATGTTTTCTCCTGTCCCTGCCCGACAGTTTAGTATCTTTGTCAAGTGCCAAGACTGCGTGGAAACACCGTGGATCAGATGGAAACCGAGGGGACGATTCGTCCCTACTTTCTTCCCAATTCAACGACTTTTCCATTCCATTATTTACCTGTCCACCGGCTGAGTTTGGCATTATATCTGTCTATTTGATGGACTTTTCAACCTTAACTATTTGCGGCTTCGTGTTTCACCACCGAAAGGCCACTGCACGGTTACAAATATATTCAGGGACTGATTTTGCGAAAAAAACAATTATTCCGACTGTACCCACATGGGAACTCCTAAATCTGTAAGGGTTAAATTTTTAATAATAACGTATAAAACAGAAGTTGTTGTGCTACGCTTGCTGCATGCAGGCATAGAAAACATTCAGCGCTCAATGAATTAGGAATGGAGTAAATTGTCACTTAAACCAGCGAAATTCTGAAAAAAAATGAGAGTTTTTTTTCGGACGGCACCTACCTTTATGCATCCGAGACAGGGACTGCGTTAAACTTTACAGCAACCTTATAACAGAAAATATTCTTGGAATTGAACTGCGAATCCGAATTTCGAAAGCATTTTCGGATATTCTATTCCAAACTATCACTGCACGCTTGTTAATATTCAGTGATTTTATGAAAATATCCATTATTCCGACCGTACCCATATGGGCAGTCTCGAATCTGCTTAAGGGTTAAACTTTTAGTAATGACATATAAAACAAAAGTTGTCACACTGTGACTGCTGCATACAGCCATAGAAAACGTTCAGCGCTCAATCAATTAGGAATGGAGTAAATCGTCACTTAAACTTACCAAATTCTGAAAAATGAGAGTTTTTTGGACTGCACCTATCTTTATGCAAACAGAATGAGCATAGGGTTAAACTTTACAACAAAACTTACAACAGCAAATATGCTCGGTACGCAATTGTGAATACGACCATCTAAATCATTTTTCAATATTCCATTCGAAAATGGCCGAAAGGCGACCTCCAAATGAACCAATTTTACGAAGAATTTTAGGGTACTCGAATTCTAGGCCCGAATACTGGGTGAAGGTTAAAACTTTGAATAAACCATGTAACAGGAAAATTGTTCCCTGGATGAAGGCCCAATCCTCTCACGGGAACCGTTTCGACAAAATTCGGCTGCAGTGCTGAGAAATCTCATGTGAAAACTGGCCAATTTTGCCCGAAATGCACATTGCTCGTAATTTTGTGGCGAAAAGGGGTCAACATGAGAAATATCGCCTCTGTAGCCAGATTCAGTAAGTTATGCTACAAATATAACGAAAGTTTCAGCCAAATCATCCAGAGGGTTTTGGAGAATTGTGGGCAAGACGTGTCATTTTCACTACATTTTCCACTGTTTTGGCAGAAAACGAAAAACTTCAGGGAATGCCATGACCCAGGTGAGAAACTTCTGATGGAACTCTATACGTGTGCCAAATCTCAGTAAAATCGCGCAGGCCGTTTTCGCGAAACCCGTGAGACAAAAATCATCGAAATGGAAAAATAATCTCAATACTAGATTTTTCGATTTCAAGAAATCGAGAGATTCACCTATTCCGCTTGTTTTTTTAGGCAGGCAGCGGCGAAATAAGATTGCATATAGAGCTGGTAGGTTTTTAGGCTATATTAAGTGCATAGCCGATAGAAAACTCCCTACAGTGTCTAACAATTCTTTCGGCAATACTATTTCACATTGGCGTGAATGCTGTATGGTTAATGTCCAAGTTAGGGCTAAATAGCAGCGATTCCAAACTTTCAGCGTTTGTTCTTGAAGCTCCCCCGAACGTGGTCATATTTTTAGAAAGTCCCGAAACCAAGCATGGACCTCTAGGCAGCCACCCTTCCCCTCAACTCACCCCCCACCCCCGAACACGCACATACGCTCTCCTGACATTCAACACGATAGAATTGGAAATTGTTATCGCTCTCTATGTGAAGAGATGCGGTACCTATTTGTGAAGAATGAGTGAAAAATTTATGAAAATCGGCCAAGAATTGGCCGAGATATAGCGTTTTAATTAGTTGAGGTAATTGTTTGAATTTGGTCCTGTTCTAGCCCGTGCGACCTGACGCTGGGTATATGTCTGGGGGTTGTGGCACTGTTCCCCCTCTGGGGTAGTTCCGCTTGAAATCGTGGATTCTCAGTTTCTGGCGGAGAGACGCTGGTGACTGAAAGATGCATTGTGTACACTGGCGCCAAATGGACCTCGCCAAGCTGGTAACAGTTAGATATTTGTCAGAAATGAAAAGTGGACAGTAATCGCGCATGGGTTAATGGCGAATAGGCGGTAATCTGGCTAATTTGACATTAAAATTGAACAGACAGCAGTGTCGCTCATACGCCCACTACGTCCAGACCACTGGAGGCAGCTACACGAAATTTTCAGAAGTTGTTCTACTCTTCCTGCCCGACAGGTTAGTATATTTGTCGAGTGGCGTGACCGCGTGGGAACAATGTGGATCGCGTGGAAACCGAGGGGGACGATTCGTCCCTTCTCTATTCCCAATGCAACGACGTTTCCATTCACTATTTACCTGTCACCCGTCGAGTTTGGCATTATTTCTGTCTATTTGATGAACTGTTCAGCTTTCAATATTCACACATTCACATGGGACTGAAAGTTTTGCGTTAAACTGCTTATTTCAGAGCGTACCGGCAGAAACTGACAACTCGACCCGGTGGCGAAAAAGCAGTCATCTGGCTAATTTGGCATTCAAACTGAACAGATACAATGTCGGATATACGCCAATTATGTCCCGACCATACAAGGCAGCAACTTCAAATTCTCAGAATGTTTTCTCCTGTCCCTGCCCGACAGTTTAGTATCTTTGTCAAGTGCCAAGACTGCGTGGGAAACACCGTGGATCAGATGGAAACCGAGGGGACGATTCGTCCCTACTTTCTTCCCAATTCAACGACTTTTCCATTCATTATTTACCTGTCACCGGCTGAGTTTGGCATTATATCTGTCTATTTGATGGACTTTTCAACCTTAACTATTTGCGGCTTCGTGTTTCACCACCGAAAGGCCACTGCACGGTTACAAATATATTCAGGGACTGATTTTGCGAAAAAAACAATTATTCCGACTGTACCCACATGGGAACTCCTAAATCTGTAAGGGTTAAATTTTTAATAATAACGTATAAAACAGAAGTTGTTGTGCTACGCTTGCTGCATGCAGGCATAGAAAACATTCAGCGCTCAATGAATTAGGAATGGAGTAAATTGTCACTTAAACCAGCGAAATTCTGAAAAAAAATGAGAGTTTTTTTTCGACGGCACCTACCTTTATGCATCCGAGACAGGGACTGCGTTAAACTTTACAGCAACCTTATAACAGAAAATATTCTTGGAATTGAACTGCGAATCCGAATTTCGAAAGCATTTTCGGATATTCTATTCCAAACTATCACTGCACGCTTGTTAATATTCAGTGATTTTATGAAAATATCCATTATTCCGACCGTACCCATATGGGCAGTCTCGAATCTGCTTAAGGGTTAAACTTTTAGTAATGACATATAAAACAAAAGTTGTCACACTGTGACTGCTGCATACAGCCATAGAAAACGTTCAGCGCTCAATCAATTAGGAATGGAGTAAATCGTCACTTAAACTTACCAAATTCTGAAAAATGAGAGTTTTTTGGACTGCACCTATCTTTATGCAAACAGAATGAGCATAGGGTTAAACTTTACAACAAAACTTACAACAGCAAATATGCTCGGTACGCAATTGTGAATACGACCATCTAAATCATTTTTCAATATTCCATTCGAAAATGGCCGAAAGGCGACCTCCAAATGAACCAATTTTACGAAGAATTTTAGGGTACTCGAATTCTAGGCCCGAATACTGGGGTGAAGGTTAAAACTTTGAATAAACCATGTAACAGGAAAATTGTTCCTGGATGAAGGCCCAATCCTCTCACGGGAACCGTTTCGACAAAATTCGGCTGCAGTGCTGAGAAATCTCATGTGAAAACTGGCCAATTTTGCCCGAAATGCACATTGCTCGTAATTTTGTGGCGAAAAGGGGTCAACATGAGAAATATCGCCTCTGTAGCCAGATTCAGTAAGTTATGCTACAAATATAACGAAAGTTTCAGCCAAATCATCCAGAGGGTTTTGGAGAATTGTGGCAAGACGTGTCATTTTCACTACATTTTCCACTGTTTTGGCAGAAAACGAAAAACTTCAGGAATGCCATGACCCAGGTGAGAAACTTCTGATGGAACTCTATACGTGTGCCAAATCTCAGTAAAATCGCGCAGGCCGTTTTCGCGAAACCCGTGAGACAAAAATCATCGAAATGGAAAAATAATCTCAATACTAGATTTTTCGATTTCAAGAAATCGAGAGATTCACCTATTCCGCTTGTTTTTTTAGGCAGGCAGCGGCGAAATAAGATTGCATATAGAGCTGGTAGGTTTTTAGGCTATATTAAGTGCATAGCCGATAGAAAACTCCCTACAGTGTCTAACAATTCTTTCGGCAATACTATTTCACATTGGCGTGAATGCTGTATGGTTAATGTCCAAGTTAGGGCTAAATAGCAGCGATTCCAAACTTTCAGCGTTTGTTCTTGAAGCTCCCCCGAACGTGGTCATATTTTTAGAAAGTCCCGAAACCAAGCATGGACCTCTAGGCAGCCACCCTTCCCCTCAACTCACCCCCCACCCCCGAACACGCACATACGCTCTCCTGACATTCAACACGATAGAATTGGAAATTGTTATCGCTCTCTATGTGAAGAGATGCGGTACCTATTTGTGAAGAATGAGTGAAAAATTTATGAAAATCGGCCAAGAATTGGCCGAGATATAGCGTTTTAATTAGTTGAGGTAATTGTTTGAATTTGGTCCCTGTTCTAGCCCGTGCGACCTGACGCTGGGTATATGTCTGGGGTTGTGGCACTGTTCCCCCTCTGGGGTAGTTCCGCTTGAAATCGTGGATTCTCAGTTTCTGGCGGAGAGACGCTGGTGACTGAAAGATGCATTGTGTACACTGGCGCCAAATGGACCTCGCCAAGCTGGTAACAGTTAGATATTTGTCAGAAATGAAAAGTGGACAGTAATCGCGCATGGGTTAATGGCGAATAGGCGGTAATCTGGCTAATTTGACATTAAAATTGAACAGACAGCAGTGTCGCTCATACGCCCACTACGTCCAGACCACTGGAGGCAGCTACACGAAATTTTCAGAAGTTGTTCTACTCTTCCTGCCCGACAGGTTAGTATATTTGTCGAGTGGCGTGACCCGCGTGGGAACAATGTGGATCGCGTGGAAACCGAGGGGACGATTCGTCCCTTCTCTATTCCCAATGCAACGACGTTTCCATTCACTATTTACCTGTCACCCCGTCGAGTTTGGCATTATTTCTGTCTATTTGATGAACTGTTCAGCTTTCAATATTCACACATTCACATGGGACCTGAAAGTTTTGCGTTTAAACTGCTTATTTCAGAGCGTACCGGCAGAAACTGACAACTCGACCCGGTGGCGAAAAAGCAGTCATCTGGCTAATTTTGGCATTCAAACTGAACAGATACAATGTCGGATATACGCCATTATGTCCCGACCATACAAGGCAGCAACTTCAAATTCTCAGAATGTTTTCTCCTGTCCCTGCCCGACAGTTTAGTATCTTTGTCAAGTGCCAAGACTGCGTGGAAACACCGTGGATCAGATGGAAACCGAGGGGACGATTCGTCCCTACTTTCTTCCCAATTCAACGACTTTTCCATTCATTATTTACCTGTCACCGGCTGAGTTTGGCATTATATCTGTCTATTTGATGGACTTTTCAACCTTAACTATTTGCGGCTTCGTGTTTCACCACCGAAAGGCCACTGCACGGTTACAAATATATTCAGGGGACTGATTTTGCGAAAAAAACAATTATTCCGACTGTACCCACATGGGAACTCCTAAATCTGTAAGGGTTAAATTTTTAATAATAACGTATAAAACAGAAGTTGTTGTGCTACGCTTGCTGCATGCAGGCATAGAAAACATTCAGCGCTCAATGAATTAGGAATGGAGTAAATTGTCACTTAAACCAGCGAAATTCTGAAAAAAAATGAGAGTTTTTTTTCGACGGCACCTACCTTTATGCATCCGAGACAGGGACTGCGTTAAACTTTACAGCAACCTTATAACAGAAAATATTCTTGGAATTGAACTGCGAATCCGAATTTCGAAAGCATTTTCGGATATTCTATTCCAAACTATCACTGCACGCTTGTTAATATTCAGTGATTTTATGAAAATATCCATTATTCCGACCGTACCCATATGGGCAGTCTCGAATCTGCTTAAGGGTTAAACTTTTAGTAATGACATATAAAACAAAAGTTGTCACACTGTGACTGCTGCATACAGCCATAGAAAACGTTCAGCGCTCAATCAATTAGGAATGGAGTAAATCGTCACTTAAACTTACCAAATTCTGAAAAATGAGAGTTTTTTGGACTGCACCTATCTTTATGCAAACAGAATGAGCATAGGGTTAAACTTTACAACAAAACTTACAACAGCAAATATGCTCGGTACGCAATTGTGGAATACGACCATCTAAATCATTTTTCAATATTCCATTCGAAAATGGCCGAAAGGCGACCTCCAAATGAACCAATTTTACGAAGAATTTTAGGGTACTCGAATTCTAGGCCCGAATACTGGGTGAAGGTTAAAACTTTGAATAAACCCATGTAACAGGAAAATTGTTCCTGGATGAAGGCCCAATCCTCTCACGGGAACCGTTTCGACAAAATTCGGCTGCAGTGCTGAGAAATCTCATGTGAAAACTGGCCAATTTTGCCCGAAATGCACATTGCTCGTAATTTTGTGGCGAAAAGGGGTCAACATGAGAAATATCGCCTCTGTAGCCAGATTCAGTAAGTTATGCTACAAATATAACGAAAGTTTCAGCCAAATCATCCAGAGGGTTTTGGAGAATTGTGGCAAGACGTGTCATTTTCACTACATTTTCCACTGTTTTGGCAGAAAACGAAAAACTTCAGGAATGCCATGACCCAGGTGAGAAACTTCTGATGGAACTCTATACGTGTGCCAAATCTCAGTAAAATCGCGCAGGCCGTTTTCGCGAAACCCGTGAGACAAAAATCATCGAAATGGAAAAATAATCTCAATACTAGATTTTTCGATTTCAAGAAATCGAGAGATTCACCTATTCCGCTTGGTTTTTTTAGGCAGGCAGCGGCGAAATAAGATTGCATATAGAGCTGGTAGGTTTTTAGGCTATATTAAGTGCATAGCCGATAGAAAACTCCCTACAGTGTCTAACAATTCTTTCGGCAATACTATTTCACATTGGCGTGAATGCTGTATGGTTAATGTCCAAGTTAGGGCTAAATAGCAGCGATTCCAAACTTTCAGCGTTTGTTCTTGAAGCTCCCCCGAACGTGGTCATATTTTTAGAAAGTCCCGAAACCAAGCATGGACCTCTAGGCAGCCACCCTTCCCCTCAACTCACCCCCCACCCCCGAACACGCACATACGCTCTCCTGACATTCAACACGATAGAATTGGAAATTGTTATCGCTCTCTATGTGAAGAGATGCGGTACCTATTTGTGAAGAATGAGTGAAAAATTTATGAAAATCGGCCAAGAATTGGCCGAGATATAGCGTTTTAATTAGTTGAGGTAATTGTTTGAATTTGGTCCTGTTCTAGCCCGTGCGACCTGACGCTGGGTATATGTCTGGGGTTGTGGCACTGTTCCCCCTCTGGGGTAGTTCCGCTTGAAATCGTGGATTCTCAGTTTCTGGCGGAGAGACGCTGGTGACTGAAAGATGCATTGTGTACACTGGCGCCAAATGGACCTCGCCAAGCTGGGTAACAGTTAGATATTTGTCAGAAATGAAAAGTGGAC
>JAUFNR010000404.1:0-32075 GCA_031216915.1 Pictodentalium vernedei | reverse complement strand
GGCAGCTGAAATTAAGGGCTCCACCTCTGATATAACGGAGAAGAAATGTATTGCTTAAGGGGGTAATAAAATAGTGTCAGTGCATATACTCTTTTAGTGTGTCACAAGGGCTATTTATTAAGTGTAGTAGAGAATATTCGCAATATTTTATTTCAAGCAAACGTTAAATCTGGCAGACAGTGGTGCTGGACAGACGAAAGGCATCATCAGGCAGTAATTATCTTCCCGTTATTTGACTTAATTTTTACAACGTAACAGCGCCCCCAATTATAACAAATGGTCTGTCTTTTTGGGGCAATTGGTTGTTTTCCAAAATGTTTGTTTAAATATGCTGATTGTGGAATATTCCAGCCTTTTGACTAGCTAATTTGCGAAAGCATGCACTATAGATGAAGATGCGACCAGAACAAAGCGAAAATGTGTGTGTTAGGATAACGAGCAAAATATGAGAACAGGAGCGGTTTGAACTCACATCGCCTTGAACGCGCACTTTTTCAAACAGCAAAGTGAACGCCGGTACTAACTGAGCTACAGCCCGATTCGTTCTCTTGTGGCAAAAATATAAATAGAAAACTTTAAATTGTAAGACCTTCATCATTCTGTTTCAAGAGGAGATAATAACGCCCATTTCGAGTAGATGAGGAGGAACATGAAAAATATGCTAGATTTTAATACCAAAAAAAAATCAACAGAAACAAAGCAGCTGTTATAAGTTACACTATAAACCAGCGCGATGACTGAGCAGACGATTTTTGGTGGGGATCCGTTTCGTTGTTCAGACCAGAGTAACATTGTCATAACATTCAGAGTTACTATAAATAGTAACAACTGACTGATGTTGGCACTTATTTTGGTACAAAATATCATCACCCGGAGTCAGAATTTGAACATAAATATCCCAAAAAGGAGTGAATAGAAAGTGCAGATGTTCCGAGGCAAAATTCAGAACATCTCGATGAAGAGAAAGACCCTTTTTACCCATTGAAAATCTTGTTTATAAAAAAGCGCATTTTCGAAATTTTGTGAAATTTTACCAAATTGGCACTCATTTTTTGCAATTGTCTATACTCTTGTCCATACATCCAATCTATTCTCAGTCACCTTACGCATGTTTCTGTGGTACAGAATCCTCTGTGTATCAATTACATTGGCATTTCTAAAAATGCGAGGGTCCTCCGATGTAGGGAGCACACCTATTAGGAAAAGGCAGTTTCAAAGTTCCATAGGCTCAGCATTTAACCACCAACACCACGACCTAATTGTTTACAGGTATTTTAGGTCACACACCCACCCAGTATTCATGCCTAAATCATTGCTATTAAACATAAGAAAATGAAATTTAGCCTAGTGTTTGCACTTTGCAATCACGTTGCAACTTCAGAGAAGAAATAGACAAGGCTTTGGGTCCTGGGTCATATTAAAGCAATAAAGCACAACGTGTCCACCCCAGTTAACAACACTACTGCAGTTCCCAGGGCCCCTACAAGAATACACTCATGTGCACTCTTGTAAAATATACACGCATCAGCTGCTGCGTAAATGCTCCCCCAGGCCTGTTACTTCTATGGGTGTGTGTGAGGGGGGGGGGGGGGTGGAGTGGTGAAAGAGTTGGGGCAACCAAACAGTTCAGCCGAGCCCTCCACTGAAAGGCATTAATCATGATAGCCTGAGATTTTGGGTATAAGTACACATATCGAAATTCTGATAACTCTAAAAGAATTGGAAAATTGGATTTGTTCAAAACGTACTCTCTTTACTCTAGATGACCACTGATAACCCTTGTGTGGTAGCTGGACAATATAATTGAAAGCTCACCCCACAGCACTGAACAAATATGGGACTATACTTGGGGTTATCCAAAGCAAATCCACCCTCATCACCTCACACACTTTCTCCACGTCATTATGTATGTAGACATATCTCTCGGCCCCAAAATAACCACGCCAAGCTTGGGCTCCAGTGAGAAAAAAACCTTCAAGTGACTGGAAATGTGTTGTTTGTTAGATGCCTCTAATGTCTGACATTTAAGCACCACTGCTATTCGGGGTTTGCTCAGTCGTAAATAATGAAGGCCTTTCCCTTTTCAAAAGGGAACAACAAAAATCAGCTTCTGAAAGGCATCATTTGTTTTTAGACACACTTACCTCCGTCTTTCTGGCTAGAAGACGCTGTGGAGGTATAAGCGAAAATACTGTAGTCTTCCAAATCGCAGAAGTTGCTTTCCTGTACAAGTACTGAAAAACAAACGATTGGAATTGACAAGTTTCTTTGTGTCGGCTGTAATAGCTATATTTTGAATAGATAGAACACCAAAAAACATGACATGAAGATTATTCATTCAGTCTGTTTAGAAAGAAAATGGGTGGATTCTGTTTAAAGAGTTTGTCGCTTGTTTCATATATCTAACGAGGGAAACTCCGAGTGTTGATTTTATAATGTAGAGAAAGTGACACTGCGCGTGAACCGTCGGCTGTCATTTTTTATATATTTATTTGTTTGTTGGTGTTTAATGTCACATACTTATGCACAATGGCTAATCGTGACCGTGACAATTTTACGGGTGGAGGAAGCCGGAGTACCCGGAGAGAACCATCGAGCATCGACGAGCAAATGTCAGCTCCTCAACATTCTAACTCTGGTCAAGCTCTGCTCAAGCAGGGTTACAGCGGCTGAAGACATGTGCACCATCGAAGTGCAGTACGCCATAGTACACGGCGCCATCGTGCCCGCATGTAGGCAACCGGGATAAAGTGCCTTGCCCAAGGACACAACGCTGGTCGTCCCACGGCTGTCATTGCAGGAAAAAGTGAATTCAGGCCTACAGTGATACCCATTGTTTACTTCAAGTTGATTTATACTGTGAGAACAAGCGATTTCAGCAGAAGAAAATGTGAAACAATGGTATTTTTATATGTAGAAAATTTCTGCAGCATAAAATGGGTCAAAGAAATTTTGAAGTTTTTTGATAAATTTCATAAGGGTAACCATAGGCAAAAATTGAAAAAAACATTTTTTTTTAGTTGACAATACCAATAAATGGCACACGTAAAATTTTCCATTGTTCATGATTTTATTCTTGTGAAATATTATCTCCTGAATTATTGAAGACATTTTAACAGTTACTGTGTGGTGTGTGAACACCTCATTCACGTTATCATAAACGTTGAATTGGTTTCGAACTTCGGCTGTTACATGAAAGGCTTGAATTGTTCAACGAATCCCAATTTCTCTGTGCGACTCACCTGTATTAATACTGGCACAGAATCAATACTGCCCAATACAGAACCTGACCTACTCTTAAAGCTAGTAATCACTCAAATTGGCTAGGCTAACAATTATTCACGATAATAAATCTGGGAAGTTTGGAAAGTGATTTTCTTAAACTGTACATAACTTTCTTAGTGCTACAAAATGCAACCAATGTTACCATTCGCTTCTCTGAAGAAAACATTCTTAAACGACAGCCAATGAAAACAATGACAAGCGTGTTGAGGTACCAAATGCCCACCAAATGTTGAAACCTAAAACTCAAATCAAACGTTTCCCCTCTAAAATATTCGTTCACCTTCAGTATATGATACATAAAATTAATGCTGACCCGGGATAAGCAGAGGAAGAGGTAGGAACCTAGAAATCCCCATGTGGATGCTTGTGGGAATGTACACTTCATCTGTGAAAAACTAAGTGTTGTAACGTGAATGCTTTCCCTACCCATCGTGACTCCCTGCTCTACACATCCATATCGAAAAATATTCGAGATAAAACCGCGAGCCGCAAATCAAGACGAAAAGACGATTCAGAGGTCTAAAATGTAAAACTGAAATAAAACGCCACCCCTCCCCCCACCCCCCCCCCCCCCCCCCCCCCACACACACACACAAAACTGGTCCATACGCACGATTTGAAAGTATGCTATCCGTATATGACAAACACTACAGCACATGGAATCATGACAACGGTCCGCCGTCCCTGTTTTGCTCCAAAAGTTGTCTAACTTGTAAGTTGAGCCATTCTACCACCAGTCATTCTGTGAAAGAAACATCTTTTAACTCAAAGTGCCCAGAATATTTAAAGTTTGTAGTGATGGATTGCATTTCTTTGTCTATTAGTGGAGTATCGAGACTCTTTCTCCAACCTTATTTGTATTGTGTCGGATGAAAGAGGACGGATAGCACGGAGAGAACCATCCTGCGCCAGCTATCTACTACCTAACTTCCTAGCTTACTAAACCGGCACACGAAGTGCTGGCATTGGTTGAAGGCATATGTACCATTAACGTGTTGCACGCATTTGTACGATGCGCAAATTGCACCCACTTGGGCAGCTGAAATTAAGGGCTCCACCTCTGATATAACGGAGAAGAAATGTATTGCTTAAGGGGGTAATAAAATAGTGTCAGTGCATATACTCTTTTAGTGTGTCACAAGGGCTATTTATTAAGTGTAGTAGAGAATATTCGCAATATTTTATTTCAAGCAAACGTTAAATCTGGCAGACAGTGGTGCTGGACAGACGAAAGGCATCATCAGGCAGTAATTATCTTCCCGTTATTTGACTTAATTTTTACAACGTAACAGCGCCCCCAATTATAACAAATGGTCTGTCTTTTTGGGGCAATTGGTTGTTTTCCAAAATGTTTGTTTAAATATGCTGATTGTGGAATATTCCAGCCTTTTGACTAGCTAATTTGCGAAAGCATGCACTATAGATGAAGATGCGACCAGAACAAAGCGAAAATGTGTGTGTTAGGATAACGAGCAAAATATGAGAACAGGAGCGGTTTGAACTCACATCGCCTTGAACGCGCACTTTTTCAAACAGCAAAGTGAACGCCGGTACTAACTGAGCTACAGCCCGATTCGTTCTCTTGTGGCAAAAATATAAATAGAAAACTTTAAATTGTAAGACCTTCATCATTCTGTTTCAAGAGGAGATAATAACGCCCATTTCGAGTAGATGAGGAGGAACATGAAAAATATGCTAGATTTTAATACCAAAAAAAAATCAACAGAAACAAAGCAGCTGTTATAAGTTACACTATAAACCAGCGCGATGACTGAGCAGACGATTTTTGGTGGGGATCCGTTTCGTTGTTCAGACCAGAGTAACATTGTCATAACATTCAGAGTTACTATAAATAGTAACAACTGACTGATGTTGGCACTTATTTTGGTACAAAATATCATCACCCGGAGTCAGAATTTGAACATAAATATCCCAAAAAGGAGTGAATAGAAAGTGCAGATGTTCCGAGGCAAAATTCAGAACATCTCGATGAAGAGAAAGACCCTTTTTACCCATTGAAAATCTTGTTTATAAAAAAGCGCATTTTCGAAATTTTGTGAAATTTTACCAAATTGGCACTCATTTTTTGCAATTGTCTATACTCTTGTCCATACATCCAATCTATTCTCAGTCACCTTACGCATGTTTCTGTGGTACAGAATCCTCTGTGTATCAATTACATTGGCATTTCTAAAAATGCGAGGGTCCTCCGATGTAGGGAGCACACCTATTAGGAAAAGGCAGTTTCAAAGTTCCATAGGCTCAGCATTTAACCACCAACACCACGACCTAATTGTTTACAGGTATTTTAGGTCACACCCAC
This sequence comes from Pictodentalium vernedei, assembly GCA_031216915.1. Classification (NCBI taxonomy): domain Eukaryota; kingdom Metazoa; phylum Mollusca; class Scaphopoda; order Dentaliida; family Dentaliidae; genus Pictodentalium; species Pictodentalium vernedei. The sequence goes on along the minus strand of JAUFNR010000404.1, from coordinate 26,467 downwards.
CCAGTATTCATGCCTAAATCATTGCTATTAAACATAAGAAAATGAAATTTAGCCTAGTGTTTGCACTTTGCAATCACGTTGCAACTTCAGAGAAGAAATAGACAAGGCTTTGGGTCCTGGGTCATATTAAAGCAATAAAGCACAACGTGTCCACCCCAGTTAACAACACTACTGCAGTTCCCAGGGCCCCTACAAGAATACACTCATGTGCACTCTTGTAAAATATACACGCATCAGCTGCTGCGTAAATGCTCCCCCAGGCCTGTTACTTCTATGGGTGTGTGTGAGGGGGGGGGGGGGTGGAGTGGTGAAAGAGTTGGGGCAACCAAACAGTTCAGCCGAGCCCTCCACTGAAAGGCATTAATCATGATAGCCTGAGATTTTGGGTATAAGTACACATATCGAAATTCTGATAACTCTAAAAGAATTGGAAAATTGGATTTGTTCAAAACGTACTCTCTTTACTCTAGATGACCACTGATAACCCTTGTGTGGTAGCTGGACAATATAATTGAAAGCTCACCCCACAGCACTGAACAAATATGGGACTATACTTGGGGTTATCCAAAGCAAATCCACCCTCATCACCTCACACACTTTCTCCACGTCATTATGTATGTAGACATATCTCTCGGCCCCAAAATAACCACGCCAAGCTTGGGCTCCAGTGAGAAAAAAACCTTCAAGTGACTGGAAATGTGTTGTTTGTTAGATGCCTCTAATGTCTGACATTTAAGCACCACTGCTATTCGGGGTTTGCTCAGTCGTAAATAATGAAGGCCTTTCCCTTTTCAAAAGGGAACAACAAAAATCAGCTTCTGAAAGGCATCATTTGTTTTTAGACACACTTACCTCCGTCTTTCTGGCTAGAAGACGCTGTGGAGGTATAAGCGAAAATACTGTAGTCTTCCAAATCGCAGAAGTTGCTTTCCTGTACAAGTACTGAAAAACAAACGATTGGAATTGACAAGTTTCTTTGTGTCGGCTGTAATAGCTATATTTTGAATAGATAGAACACCAAAAAACATGACATGAAGATTATTCATTCAGTCTGTTTAGAAAGAAAATGGGTGGATTCTGTTTAAAGAGTTTGTCGCTTGTTTCATATATCTAACGAGGGAAACTCCGAGTGTTGATTTTATAATGTAGAGAAAGTGACACTGCGCGTGAACCGTCGGCTGTCATTTTTTATATATTTATTTGTTTGTTGGTGTTTAATGTCACATACTTATGCACAATGGCTAATCGTGACCGTGACAATTTTACGGGTGGAGGAAGCCGGAGTACCCGGAGAGAACCATCGAGCATCGACGAGCAAATGTCAGCTCCTCAACATTCTAACTCTGGTCAAGCTCTGCTCAAGCAGGGTTACAGCGGCTGAAGACATGTGCACCATCGAAGTGCAGTACGCCATAGTACACGGCGCCATCGTGCCCGCATGTAGGCAACCGGGATAAAGTGCCTTGCCCAAGGACACAACGCTGGTCGTCCCACGGCTGTCATTGCAGGAAAAAGTGAATTCAGGCCTACAGTGATACCCATTGTTTACTTCAAGTTGATTTATACTGTGAGAACAAGCGATTTCAGCAGAAGAAAATGTGAAACAATGGTATTTTTATATGTAGAAAATTTCTGCAGCATAAAATGGGTCAAAGAAATTTTGAAGTTTTTTGATAAATTTCATAAGGGTAACCATAGGCAAAAATTGAAAAAAACATTTTTTTTTAGTTGACAATACCAATAAATGGCACACGTAAAATTTTCCATTGTTCATGATTTTATTCTTGTGAAATATTATCTCCTGAATTATTGAAGACATTTTAACAGTTACTGTGTGGTGTGTGAACACCTCATTCACGTTATCATAAACGTTGAATTGGTTTCGAACTTCGGCTGTTACATGAAAGGCTTGAATTGTTCAACGAATCCCAATTTCTCTGTGCGACTCACCTGTATTAATACTGGCACAGAATCAATACTGCCCAATACAGAACCTGACCTACTCTTAAAGCTAGTAATCACTCAAATTGGCTAGGCTAACAATTATTCACGATAATAAATCTGGGAAGTTTGGAAAGTGATTTTCTTAAACTGTACATAACTTTCTTAGTGCTACAAAATGCAACCAATGTTACCATTCGCTTCTCTGAAGAAAACATTCTTAAACGACAGCCAATGAAAACAATGACAAGCGTGTTGAGGTACCAAATGCCCACCAAATGTTGAAACCTAAAACTCAAATCAAACGTTTCCCCTCTAAAATATTCGTTCACCTTCAGTATATGATACATAAAATTAATGCTGACCCGGGATAAGCAGAGGAAGAGGTAGGAACCTAGAAATCCCCATGTGGATGCTTGTGGGAATGTACACTTCATCTGTGAAAAACTAAGTGTTGTAACGTGAATGCTTTCCCTACCCATCGTGACTCCCTGCTCTACACATCCATATCGAAAAATATTCGAGATAAAACCGCGAGCCGCAAATCAAGACGAAAAGACGATTCAGAGGTCTAAAATGTAAAACTGAAATAAAACGCCACCCCTCCCCCACCCCCCCCCCCACACACACACACAAAACTGGTCCATACGCACGATTTGAAAGTATGCTATCCGTATATGACAAACACTACAGCACATGGAATCATGACAACGGTCCGCCGTCCCTGTTTTGCTCCAAAAGTTGTCTAACTTGTAAGTTGAGCCATTCTACCACCAGTCATTCTGTGAAAGAAACATCTTTTAACTCAAAGTGCCCAGAATATTTAAAGTTTGTAGTGATGGATTGCATTTCTTTGTCTATTAGTGGAGTATCGAGACTCTTTCTCCAACCTTATTTGTATTGTGTCGGATGAAAGAGGACGGATAGCACGGAGAGAACCATCCTGCGCCAGCTATCTACTACCTAACTTCCTAGCTTACTAAACCGGCACACGAAGTGCTGGCATTGGTTGAAGGCATATGTACCATTAACGTGTTGCACGCATTTGTACGATGCGCAAATTGCACCCACTTGGGCAGCTGAAATTAAGGGCTCCACCTCTGATATAACGGAGAAGAAATGTATTGCTTAAGGGGGTAATAAAATAGTGTCAGTGCATATACTCTTTTAGTGTGTCACAAGGGCTATTTATTAAGTGTAGTAGAGAATATTCGCAATATTTTATTTCAAGCAAACGTTAAATCTGGCAGACAGTGGTGCTGGACAGACGAAAGGCATCATCAGGCAGTAATTATCTTCCCGTTATTTGACTTAATTTTTACAACGTAACAGCGCCCCCAATTATAACAAATGGTCTGTCTTTTTGGGGCAATTGGTTGTTTTCCAAAATGTTTGTTTAAATATGCTGATTGTGGAATATTCCAGCCTTTTGACTAGCTAATTTGCGAAAGCATGCACTATAGATGAAGATGCGACCAGAACAAAGCGAAAATGTGTGTGTTAGGATAACGAGCAAAATATGAGAACAGGAGCGGTTTGAACTCACATCGCCTTGAACGCGCACTTTTTCAAACAGCAAAGTGAACGCCGGTACTAACTGAGCTACAGCCCGATTCGTTCTCTTGTGGCAAAAATATAAATAGAAAACTTTAAATTGTAAGACCTTCATCATTCTGTTTCAAGAGGAGATAATAACGCCCATTTCGAGTAGATGAGGAGGAACATGAAAAATATGCTAGATTTTAATACCAAAAAAAAATCAACAGAAACAAAGCAGCTGTTATAAGTTACACTATAAACCAGCGCGATGACTGAGCAGACGATTTTTGGTGGGGATCCGTTTCGTTGTTCAGACCAGAGTAACATTGTCATAACATTCAGAGTTACTATAAATAGTAACAACTGACTGATGTTGGCACTTATTTTGGTACAAAATATCATCACCCGGAGTCAGAATTTGAACATAAATATCCCAAAAAGGAGTGAATAGAAAGTGCAGATGTTCCGAGGCAAAATTCAGAACATCTCGATGAAGAGAAAGACCCTTTTTACCCATTGAAAATCTTGTTTATAAAAAAGCGCATTTTCGAAATTTTGTGAAATTTTACCAAATTGGCACTCATTTTTTGCAATTGTCTATACTCTTGTCCATACATCCAATCTATTCTCAGTCACCTTACGCATGTTTCTGTGGTACAGAATCCTCTGTGTATCAATTACATTGGCATTTCTAAAAATGCGAGGGTCCTCCGATGTAGGGAGCACACCTATTAGGAAAAGGCAGTTTCAAAGTTCCATAGGCTCAGCATTTAACCACCAACACCACGACCTAATTGTTTACAGGTATTTTAGGTCACACCCACCCAGTATTCATGCCTAAATCATTGCTATTAAACATAAGAAAATGAAATTTAGCCTAGTGTTTGCACTTTGCAATCACGTTGCAACTTCAGAGAAGAAATAGACAAGGCTTTGGGTCCTGGGTCATATTAAAGCAATAAAGCACAACGTGTCCACCCCAGTTAACAACACTACTGCAGTTCCCAGGGCCCCTACAAGAATACACTCATGTGCACTCTTGTAAAATATACACGCATCAGCTGCTGCGTAAATGCTCCCCCAGGCCTGTTACTTCTATGGGTGTGTGTGAGGGGGGGGGGGGGTGGAGTGGTGAAAGAGTTGGGGCAACCAAACAGTTCAGCCGAGCCCTCCACTGAAAGGCATTAATCATGATAGCCTGAGATTTTGGGTATAAGTACACATATCGAAATTCTGATAACTCTAAAAGAATTGGAAAATTGGATTTGTTCAAAACGTACTCTCTTTACTCTAGATGACCACTGATAACCCTTGTGTGGTAGCTGGACAATATAATTGAAAGCTCACCCCACAGCACTGAACAAATATGGGACTATACTTGGGGTTATCCAAAGCAAATCCACCCTCATCACCTCACACACTTTCTCCACGTCATTATGTATGTAGACATATCTCTCGGCCCCAAAATAACCACGCCAAGCTTGGGCTCCAGTGAGAAAAAAACCTTCAAGTGACTGGAAATGTGTTGTTTGTTAGATGCCTCTAATGTCTGACATTTAAGCACCACTGCTATTCGGGGTTTGCTCAGTCGTAAATAATGAAGGCCTTTCCCTTTTCAAAAGGGAACAACAAAAATCAGCTTCTGAAAGGCATCATTTGTTTTTAGACACACTTACCTCCGTCTTTCTGGCTAGAAGACGCTGTGGAGGTATAAGCGAAAATACTGTAGTCTTCCAAATCGCAGAAGTTGCTTTCCTGTACAAGTACTGAAAAACAAACGATTGGAATTGACAAGTTTCTTTGTGTCGGCTGTAATAGCTATATTTTGAATAGATAGAACACCAAAAAACATGACATGAAGATTATTCATTCAGTCTGTTTAGAAAGAAAATGGGTGGATTCTGTTTAAAGAGTTTGTCGCTTGTTTCATATATCTAACGAGGGAAACTCCGAGTGTTGATTTTATAATGTAGAGAAAGTGACACTGCGCGTGAACCGTCGGCTGTCATTTTTTATATATTTATTTGTTTGTTGGTGTTTAATGTCACATACTTATGCACAATGGCTAATCGTGACCGTGACAATTTTACGGGTGGAGGAAGCCGGAGTACCCGGAGAGAACCATCGAGCATCGACGAGCAAATGTCAGCTCCTCAACATTCTAACTCTGGTCAAGCTCTGCTCAAGCAGGGTTACAGCGGCTGAAGACATGTGCACCATCGAAGTGCAGTACGCCATAGTACACGGCGCCATCGTGCCCGCATGTAGGCAACCGGGATAAAGTGCCTTGCCCAAGGACACAACGCTGGTCGTCCCACGGCTGTCATTGCAGGAAAAAGTGAATTCAGGCCTACAGTGATACCCATTGTTTACTTCAAGTTGATTTATACTGTGAGAACAAGCGATTTCAGCAGAAGAAAATGTGAAACAATGGTATTTTTATATGTAGAAAATTTCTGCAGCATAAAATGGGTCAAAGAAATTTTGAAGTTTTTTGATAAATTTCATAAGGGTAACCATAGGCAAAAATTGAAAAAAACATTTTTTTTTAGTTGACAATACCAATAAATGGCACACGTAAAATTTTCCATTGTTCATGATTTTATTCTTGTGAAATATTATCTCCTGAATTATTGAAGACATTTTAACAGTTACTGTGTGGTGTGTGAACACCTCATTCACGTTATCATAAACGTTGAATTGGTTTCGAACTTCGGCTGTTACATGAAAGGCTTGAATTGTTCAACGAATCCCAATTTCTCTGTGCGACTCACCTGTATTAATACTGGCACAGAATCAATACTGCCCAATACAGAACCTGACCTACTCTTAAAGCTAGTAATCACTCAAATTGGCTAGGCTAACAATTATTCACGATAATAAATCTGGGAAGTTTGGAAAGTGATTTTCTTAAACTGTACATAACTTTCTTAGTGCTACAAAATGCAACCAATGTTACCATTCGCTTCTCTGAAGAAAACATTCTTAAACGACAGCCAATGAAAACAATGACAAGCGTGTTGAGGTACCAAATGCCCACCAAATGTTGAAACCTAAAACTCAAATCAAACGTTTCCCCTCTAAAATATTCGTTCACCTTCAGTATATGATACATAAAATTAATGCTGACCCGGGATAAGCAGAGGAAGAGGTAGGAACCTAGAAATCCCCATGTGGATGCTTGTGGGAATGTACACTTCAACTGTGAAAAACTAAGTGTTGTAACGTGAATGCTTTCCCTACCCATCGTGACTCCCTGCTCTACACATCCATATCGAAAAATATTCGAGATAAAACCGCGAGCCGCAAATCAAGACGAAAAGACGATTCAGAGGTCTAAAATGTAAAACTGAAATAAAACGCCACCCCTCCCCCACCCCCCCCCCCCCCCACACACACACACAAAACTGGTCCATACGCACGATTTGAAAGTATGCTATCCGTATATGACAAACACTACAGCACATGGAATCATGACAACGGTCCGCCGTCCCTGTTTTGCTCCAAAAGTTGTCTAACTTGTAAGTTGAGCCATTCTACCACCAGTCATTCTGTGAAAGAAACATCTTTTAACTCAAAGTGCCCAGAATATTTAAAGTTTGTAGTGATGGATTGCATTTCTTTGTCTATTAGTGGAGTATCGAGACTCTTTCTCCAACCTTATTTGTATTGTGTCGGATGAAAGAGGACGGATAGCACGGAGAGAACCATCCTGCGCCAGCTATCTACTACCTAACTTCCTAGCTTACTAAACCGGCACACGAAGTGCTGGCATTGGTTGAAGGCATATGTACCATTAACGTGTTGCACGCATTTGTACGATGCGCAAATTGCACCCACTTGGGCAGCTGAAATTAAGGGCTCCACCTCTGATATAACGGAGAAGAAATGTATTGCTTAAGGGGGTAATAAAATAGTGTCAGTGCATATACTCTTTTAGTGTGTCACAAGGGCTATTTATTAAGTGTAGTAGAGAATATTCGCAATATTTTATTTCAAGCAAACGTTAAATCTGGCAGACAGTGGTGCTGGACAGACGAAAGGCATCATCAGGCAGTAATTATCTTCCCGTTATTTGACTTAATTTTTACAACGTAACAGCGCCCCCAATTATAACAAATGGTCTGTCTTTTTGGGGCAATTGGTTGTTTTCCAAAATGTTTGTTTAAATATGCTGATTGTGGAATATTCCAGCCTTTTGACTAGCTAATTTGCGAAAGCATGCACTATAGATGAAGATGCGACCAGAACAAAGCGAAAATGTGTGTGTTAGGATAACGAGCAAAATATGAGAACAGGAGCGGTTTGAACTCACATCGCCTTGAACGCGCACTTTTTCAAACAGCAAAGTGAACGCCGGTACTAACTGAGCTACAGCCCGATTCGTTCTCTTGTGGCAAAAATATAAATAGAAAACTTTAAATTGTAAGACCTTCATCATTCTGTTTCAAGAGGAGATAATAACGCCCATTTCGAGTAGATGAGGAGGAACATGAAAAATATGCTAGATTTTAATACCAAAAAAAAATCAACAGAAACAAAGCAGCTGTTATAAGTTACACTATAAACCAGCGCGATGACTGAGCAGACGATTTTTGGTGGGGATCCGTTTCGTTGTTCAGACCAGAGTAACATTGTCATAACATTCAGAGTTACTATAAATAGTAACAACTGACTGATGTTGGCACTTATTTTGGTACAAAATATCATCACCCGGAGTCAGAATTTGAACATAAATATCCCAAAAAGGAGTGAATAGAAAGTGCAGATGTTCCGAGGCAAAATTCAGAACATCTCGATGAAGAGAAAGACCCTTTTTACCCATTGAAAATCTTGTTTATAAAAAAGCGCATTTTCGAAATTTTGTGAAATTTTACCAAATTGGCACTCATTTTTTGCAATTGTCTATACTCTTGTCCATACATCCAATCTATTCTCAGTCACCTTACGCATGTTTCTGTGGTACAGAATCCTCTGTGTATCAATTACATTGGCATTTCTAAAAATGCGAGGGTCCTCCGATGTAGGGAGCACACCTATTAGGAAAAGGCAGTTTCAAAGTTCCATAGGCTCAGCATTTAACCACCAACACCACGACCTAATTGTTTACAGGTATTTTAGGTCACACCCACCCAGTATTCATGCCTAAATCATTGCTATTAAACATAAGAAAATGAAATTTAGCCTAGTGTTTGCACTTTGCAATCACGTTGCAACTTCAGAGAAGAAATAGACAAGGCTTTGGGTCCTGGGTCATATTAAAGCAATAAAGCACAACGTGTCCACCCCAGTTAACAACACTACTGCAGTTCCCAGGGCCCCTACAAGAATACACTCATGTGCACTCTTGTAAAATATACACGCATCAGCTGCTGCGTAAATGCTCCCCCAGGCCTGTTACTTCTATGGGTGTGTGTGAGGGGGGGGGGGGTGGAGTGGTGAAAGAGTTGGGGCAACCAAACAGTTCAGCCGAGCCCTCCACTGAAAGGCATTAATCATGATAGCCTGAGATTTTGGGTATAAGTACACATATCGAAATTCTGATAACTCTAAAAGAATTGGAAAATTGGATTTGTTCAAAACGTACTCTCTTTACTCTAGATGACCACTGATAACCCTTGTGTGGTAGCTGGACAATATAATTGAAAGCTCACCCCACAGCACTGAACAAATATGGGACTATACTTGGGGTTATCCAAAGCAAATCCACCCTCATCACCTCACACACTTTCTCCACGTCATTATGTATGTAGACATATCTCTCGGCCCCAAAATAACCACGCCAAGCTTGGGCTCCAGTGAGAAAAAAACCTTCAAGTGACTGGAAATGTGTTGTTTGTTAGATGCCTCTAATGTCTGACATTTAAGCACCACTGCTATTCGGGGTTTGCTCAGTCGTAAATAATGAAGGCCTTTCCCTTTTCAAAAGGGAACAACAAAAATCAGCTTCTGAAAGGCATCATTTGTTTTTAGACACACTTACCTCCGTCTTTCTGGCTAGAAGACGCTGTGGAGGTATAAGCGAAAATACTGTAGTCTTCCAAATCGCAGAAGTTGCTTTCCTGTACAAGTACTGAAAAACAAACGATTGGAATTGACAAGTTTCTTTGTGTCGGCTGTAATAGCTATATTTTGAATAGATAGAACACCAAAAAACATGACATGAAGATTATTCATTCAGTCTGTTTAGAAAGAAAATGGGTGGATTCTGTTTAAAGAGTTTGTCGCTTGTTTCATATATCTAACGAGGGAAACTCCGAGTGTTGATTTTATAATGTAGAGAAAGTGACACTGCGCGTGAACCGTCGGCTGTCATTTTTTATATATTTATTTGTTTGTTGGTGTTTAATGTCACATACTTATGCACAATGGCTAATCGTGACCGTGACAATTTTACGGGTGGAGGAAGCCGGAGTACCCGGAGAGAACCATCGAGCATCGACGAGCAAATGTCAGCTCCTCAACATTCTAACTCTGGTCAAGCTCTGCTCAAGCAGGGTTACAGCGGCTGAAGACATGTGCACCATCGAAGTGCAGTACGCCATAGTACACGGCGCCATCGTGCCCGCATGTAGGCAACCGGGATAAAGTGCCTTGCCCAAGGACACAACGCTGGTCGTCCCACGGCTGTCATTGCAGGAAAAAGTGAATTCAGGCCTACAGTGATACCCATTGTTTACTTCAAGTTGATTTATACTGTGAGAACAAGCGATTTCAGCAGAAGAAAATGTGAAACAATGGTATTTTTATATGTAGAAAATTTCTGCAGCATAAAATGGGTCAAAGAAATTTTGAAGTTTTTTGATAAATTTCATAAGGGTAACCATAGGCAAAAATTGAAAAAAACATTTTTTTTTAGTTGACAATACCAATAAATGGCACACGTAAAATTTTCCATTGTTCATGATTTTATTCTTGTGAAATATTATCTCCTGAATTATTGAAGACATTTTAACAGTTACTGTGTGGTGTGTGAACACCTCATTCACGTTATCATAAACGTTGAATTGGTTTCGAACTTCGGCTGTTACATGAAAGGCTTGAATTGTTCAACGAATCCCAATTTCTCTGTGCGACTCACCTGTATTAATACTGGCACAGAATCAATACTGCCCAATACAGAACCTGACCTACTCTTAAAGCTAGTAATCACTCAAATTGGCTAGGCTAACAATTATTCACGATAATAAATCTGGGAAGTTTGGAAAGTGATTTTCTTAAACTGTACATAACTTTCTTAGTGCTACAAAATGCAACCAATGTTACCATTCGCTTCTCTGAAGAAAACATTCTTAAACGACAGCCAATGAAAACAATGACAAGCGTGTTGAGGTACCAAATGCCCACCAAATGTTGAAACCTAAAACTCAAATCAAACGTTTCCCCTCTAAAATATTCGTTCACCTTCAGTATATGATACATAAAATTAATGCTGACCCGGGATAAGCAGAGGAAGAGGTAGGAACCTAGAAATCCCCATGTGGATGCTTGTGGGAATGTACACTTCATCTGTGAAAAACTAAGTGTTGTAACGTGAATGCTTTCCCTACCCATCGTGACTCCCTGCTCTACACATCCATATCGAAAAATATTCGAGATAAAACCGCGAGCCGCAAATCAAGACGAAAAGACGATTCAGAGGTCTAAAATGTAAAACTGAAATAAAACGCCACCCCTCCCCCACCCCCCCCCCCCCCACACACACACACAAAACTGGTCCATACGCACGATTTGAAAGTATGCTATCCGTATATGACAAACACTACAGCACATGGAATCATGACAACGGTCCGCCGTCCCTGTTTTGCTCCAAAAGTTGTCTAACTTGTAAGTTGAGCCATTCTACCACCAGTCATTCTGTGAAAGAAACATCTTTTAACTCAAAGTGCCCAGAATATTTAAAGTTTGTAGTGATGGATTGCATTTCTTTGTCTATTAGTGGAGTATCGAGACTCTTTCTCCAACCTTATTTGTATTGTGTCGGATGAAAGAGGACGGATAGCACGGAGAGAACCATCCTGCGCCAGCTATCTACTACCTAACTTCCTAGCTTACTAAACCGGCACACGAAGTGCTGGCATTGGTTGAAGGCATATGTACCATTAACGTGTTGCACGCATTTGTACGATGCGCAAATTGCACCCACTTGGGCAGCTGAAATTAAGGGCTCCACCTCTGATATAACGGAGAAGAAATGTATTGCTTAAGGGGGTAATAAAATAGTGTCAGTGCATATACTCTTTTAGTGTGTCACAAGGGCTATTTATTAAGTGTAGTAGAGAATATTCGCAATATTTTATTTCAAGCAAACGTTAAATCTGGCAGACAGTGGTGCTGGACAGACGAAAGGCATCATCAGGCAGTAATTATCTTCCCGTTATTTGACTTAATTTTTACAACGTAACAGCGCCCCCAATTATAACAAATGGTCTGTCTTTTTGGGGCAATTGGTTGTTTTCCAAAATGTTTGTTTAAATATGCTGATTGTGGAATATTCCAGCCTTTTGACTAGCTAATTTGCGAAAGCATGCACTATAGATGAAGATGCGACCAGAACAAAGCGAAAATGTGTGTGTTAGGATAACGAGCAAAATATGAGAACAGGAGCGGTTTGAACTCACATCGCCTTGAACGCGCACTTTTTCAAACAGCAAAGTGAACGCCGGTACTAACTGAGCTACAGCCCGATTCGTTCTCTTGTGGCAAAAATATAAATAGAAAACTTTAAATTGTAAGACCTTCATCATTCTGTTTCAAGAGGAGATAATAACGCCCATTTCGAGTAGATGAGGAGGAACATGAAAAATATGCTAGATTTTAATACCAAAAAAAAATCAACAGAAACAAAGCAGCTGTTATAAGTTACACTATAAACCAGCGCGATGACTGAGCAGACGATTTTTGGTGGGGATCCGTTTCGTTGTTCAGACCAGAGTAACATTGTCATAACATTCAGAGTTACTATAAATAGTAACAACTAACTGATGTTGGCACTTATTTTGGTACAAAATATCATCACCCGGAGTCAGAATTTGAACATAAATATCCCAAAAAGGAGTGAATAGAAAGTGCAGATGTTCCGAGGCAAAATTCAGAACATCTCGATGAAGAGAAAGACCCTTTTTACCCATTGAAAATCTTGTTTATAAAAAAGCGCATTTTCGAAATTTTGTGAAATTTTACCAAATTGGCACTCATTTTTTGCAATTGTCTATACTCTTGTCCATACATCCAATCTATTCTCAGTCACCTTACGCATGTTTCTGTGGTACAGAATCCTCTGTGTATCAATTACATTGGCATTTCTAAAAATGCGAGGGTCCTCCGATGTAGGGAGCACACCTATTAGGAAAAGGCAGTTTCAAAGTTCCATAGGCTCAGCATTTAACCACCAACACCACGACCTAATTGTTTACAGGTATTTTAGGTCACACCCACCCAGTATTCATGCCTAAATCATTGCTATTAAACATAAGAAAATGAAATTTAGCCTAGTGTTTGCACTTTGCAATCACGTTGCAACTTCAGAGAAGAAATAGACAAGGCTTTGGGTCCTGGGTCATATTAAAGCAATAAAGCACAACGTGTCCACCCCAGTTAACAACACTACTGCAGTTCCCAGGGCCCCTACAAGAATACACTCATGTGCACTCTTGTAAAATATACACGCATCAGCTGCTGCGTAAATGCTCCCCCAGGCCTGTTACTTCTATGGGTGTGTGTGAGGGGGGGGGGGTGGAGTGGTGAAAGAGTTGGGGCAACCAAACAGTTCAGCCGAGCCCTCCACTGAAAGGCATTAATCATGATAGCCTGAGATTTTGGGTATAAGTACACATATCGAAATTCTGATAACTCTAAAAGAATTGGAAAATTGGATTTGTTCAAAACGTACTCTCTTTACTCTAGATGACCACTGATAACCCTTGTGTGGTAGCTGGACAATATAATTGAAAGCTCACCCCACAGCACTGAACAAATATGGGACTATACTTGGGGTTATCCAAAGCAAATCCACCCTCATCACCTCACACACTTTCTCCACGTCATTATGTATGTAGACATATCTCTCGGCCCCAAAATAACCACGCCAAGCTTGGGCTCCAGTGAGAAAAAAACCTTCAAGTGACTGGAAATGTGTTGTTTGTTAGATGCCTCTAATGTCTGACATTTAAGCACCACTGCTATTCGGGGTTTGCTCAGTCGTAAATAATGAAGGCCTTTCCCTTTTCAAAAGGGAACAACAAAAATCAGCTTCTGAAAGGCATCATTTGTTTTTAGACACACTTACCTCCGTCTTTCTGGCTAGAAGACGCTGTGGAGGTATAAGCGAAAATACTGTAGTCTTCCAAATCGCAGAAGTTGCTTTCCTGTACAAGTACTGAAAAACAAACGATTGGAATTGACAAGTTTCTTTGTGTCGGCTGTAATAGCTATATTTTGAATAGATAGAACACCAAAAAACATGACATGAAGATTATTCATTCAGTCTGTTTAGAAAGAAAATGGGTGGATTCTGTTTAAAGAGTTTGTCGCTTGTTTCATATATCTAACGAGGGAAACTCCGAGTGTTGATTTTATAATGTAGAGAAAGTGACACTGCGCGTGAACCGTCGGCTGTCATTTTTTATATATTTATTTGTTTGTTGGTGTTTAATGTCACATACTTATGCACAATGGCTAATCGTGACCGTGACAATTTTACGGGTGGAGGAAGCCGGAGTACCCGGAGAGAACCATCGAGCATCGACGAGCAAATGTCAGCTCCTCAACATTCTAACTCTGGTCAAGCTCTGCTCAAGCAGGGTTACAGCGGCTGAAGACATGTGCACCATCGAAGTGCAGTACGCCATAGTACACGGCGCCATCGTGCCCGCATGTAGGCAACCGGGATAAAGTGCCTTGCCCAAGGACACAACGCTGGTCGTCCCACGGCTGTCATTGCAGGAAAAAGTGAATTCAGGCCTACAGTGATACCCATTGTTTACTTCAAGTTGATTTATACTGTGAGAACAAGCGATTTCAGCAGAAGAAAATGTGAAACAATGGTATTTTTATATGTAGAAAATTTCTGCAGCATAAAATGGGTCAAAGAAATTTTGAAGTTTTTTGATAAATTTCATAAGGGTAACCATAGGCAAAAATTGAAAAAAACATTTTTTTTTAGTTGACAATACCAATAAATGGCACACGTAAAATTTTCCATTGTTCATGATTTTATTCTTGTGAAATATTATCTCCTGAATTATTGAAGACATTTTAACAGTTACTGTGTGGTGTGTGAACACCTCATTCACGTTATCATAAACGTTGAATTGGTTTCGAACTTCGGCTGTTACATGAAAGGCTTGAATTGTTCAACGAATCCCAATTTCTCTGTGCGACTCACCTGTATTAATACTGGCACAGAATCAATACTGCCCAATACAGAACCTGACCTACTCTTAAAGCTAGTAATCACTCAAATTGGCTAGGCTAACAATTATTCACGATAATAAATCTGGGAAGTTTGGAAAGTGATTTTCTTAAACTGTACATAACTTTCTTAGTGCTACAAAATGCAACCAATGTTACCATTCGCTTCTCTGAAGAAAACATTCTTAAACGACAGCCAATGAAAACAATGACAAGCGTGTTGAGGTACCAAATGCCCACCAAATGTTGAAACCTAAAACTCAAATCAAACGTTTCCCCTCTAAAATATTCGTTCACCTTCAGTATATGATACATAAAATTAATGCTGACCCGGGATAAGCAGAGGAAGAGGTAGGAACCTAGAAATCCCCATGTGGATGCTTGTGGGAATGTACACTTCATCTGTGAAAAACTAAGTGTTGTAACGTGAATGCTTTCCCTACCCATCGTGACTCCCTGCTCTACACATCCATATCGAAAAATATTCGAGATAAAACCGCGAGCCGCAAATCAAGACGAAAAGACGATTCAGAGGTCTAAAATGTAAAACTGAAATAAAACGCCACCCCTCCCCCACCCCCCCCCCCCCCACACACACACACAAAACTGGTCCATACGCACGATTTGAAAGTATGCTATCCGTATATGACAAACACTACAGCACATGGAATCATGACAACGGTCCGCCGTCCCTGTTTTGCTCCAAAAGTTGTCTAACTTGTAAGTTGAGCCATTCTACCACCAGTCATTCTGTGAAAGAAACATCTTTTAACTCAAAGTGCCCAGAATATTTAAAGTTTGTAGTGATGGATTGCATTTCTTTGTCTATTAGTGGAGTATCGAGACTCTTTCTCCAACCTTATTTGTATTGTGTCGGATGAAAGAGGACGGATAGCACGGAGAGAACCATCCTGCGCCAGCTATCTACTACCTAACTTCCTAGCTTACTAAACCGGCACACGAAGTGCTGGCATTGGTTGAAGGCATATGTACCATTAACGTGTTGCACGCATTTGTACGATGCGCAAATTGCACCCACTTGGGCAGCTGAAATTAAGGGCTCCACCTCTGATATAACGGAGAAGAAATGTATTGCTTAAGGGGGTAATAAAATAGTGTCAGTGCATATACTATTTTAGTGTGTCACAAGGGCTATTTATTAAGTGTAGTAGAGAATATTCGCAATATTTTATTTCAAGCAAACGTTAAATCTGGCAGACAGTGGTGCTGGACAGACGAAAGGCATCATCAGGCAGTAATTATCTTCCCGTTATTTGACTTAATTTTTACAACGTAACAGCGCCCCCAATTATAACAAATGGTCTGTCTTTTTGGGGCAATTGGTTGTTTTCCAAAATGTTTGTTTAAATATGCTGATTGTGGAATATTCCAGCCTTTTGACTAGCTAATTTGCGAAAGCATGCACTATAGATGAAGATGCGACCAGAACAAAGCGAAAATGTGTGTGTTAGGATAACGAGCAAAATATGAGAACAGGAGCGGTTTGAACTCACATCGCCTTGAACGCGCACTTTTTCAAACAGCAAAGTGAACGCCGGTACTAACTGAGCTACAGCCCGATTCGTTCTCTTGTGGCAAAAATATAAATAGAAAACTTTAAATTGTAAGACCTTCATCATTCTGTTTCAAGAGGAGATAATAACGCCCATTTCGAGTAGATGAGGAGGAACATGAAAAATATGCTAGATTTTAATACCAAAAAAAAATCAACAGAAACAAAGCAGCTGTTATAAGTTACACTATAAACCAGCGCGATGACTGAGCAGACGATTTTTGGTGGGGATCCGTTTCGTTGTTCAGACCAGAGTAACATTGTCATAACATTCAGAGTTACTATAAATAGTAACAACTGACTGATGTTGGCACTTATTTTGGTACAAAATATCATCACCCGGAGTCAGAATTTGAACATAAATATCCCAAAAAGGAGTGAATAGAAAGTGCAGATGTTCCGAGGCAAAATTCAGAACATCTCGATGAAGAGAAAGACCCTTTTTACCCATTGAAAATCTTGTTTATAAAAAAGCGCATTTTCGAAATTTTGTGAAATTTTACCAAATTGGCACTCATTTTTTGCAATTGTCTATACTCTTGTCCATACATCCAATCTATTCTCAGTCACCTTACGCATGTTTCTGTGGTACAGAATCCTCTGTGTATCAATTACATTGGCATTTCTAAAAATGCGAGGGTCCTCCGATGTAGGGAGCACACCTATTAGGAAAAGGCAGTTTCAAAGTTCCATAGGCTCAGCATTTAACCACCAACACCACGACCTAATTGTTTACAGGTATTTTAGGTCACACCCACCCAGTATTCATGCCTAAATCATTGCTATTAAACATAAGAAAATGAAATTTAGCCTAGTGTTTGCACTTTGCAATCACGTTGCAACTTCAGAGAAGAAATAGACAAGGCTTTGGGTCCTGGGTCATATTAAAGCAATAAAGCACAACGTGTCCACCCCAGTTAACAACACTACTGCAGTTCCCAGGGCCCCTACAAGAATACACTCATGTGCACTCTTGTAAAATATACACGCATCAGCTGCTGCGTAAATGCTCCCCCAGGCCTGTTACTTCTATGGGTGTGTGTGAGGGGGGGGGGGGGTGGAGTGGTGAAAGAGTTGGGGCAACCAAACAGTTCAGCCGAGCCCTCCACTGAAAGGCATTAATCATGATAGCCTGAGATTTTGGGTATAAGTACACATATCGAAATTCTGATAACTCTAAAAGAATTGGAAAATTGGATTTGTTCAAAACGTACTCTCTTTACTCTAGATGACCACTGATAACCCTTGTGTGGTAGCTGGACAATATAATTGAAAGCTCACCCCACAGCACTGAACAAATATGGGACTATACTTGGGGTTATCCAAAGCAAATCCACCCTCATCACCTCACACACTTTCTCCACGTCATTATGTATGTAGACATATCTCTCGGCCCCAAAATAACCACGCCAAGCTTGGGCTCCAGTGAGAAAAAAACCTTCAAGTGACTGGAAATGTGTTGTTTGTTAGATGCCTCTAATGTCTGACATTTAAGCACCACTGCTATTCGGGGTTTGCTCAGTCGTAAATAATGAAGGCCTTTCCCTTTTCAAAAGGGAACAACAAAAATCAGCTTCTGAAAGGCATCATTTGTTTTTAGACACACTTACCTCCGTCTTTCTGGCTAGAAGACGCTGTGGAGGTATAAGCGAAAATACTGTAGTCTTCCAAATCGCAGAAGTTGCTTTCCTGTACAAGTACTGAAAAACAAACGATTGGAATTGACAAGTTTCTTTGTGTCGGCTGTAATAGCTATATTTTGAATAGATAGAACACCAAAAAACATGACATGAAGATTATTCATTCAGTCTGTTTAGAAAGAAAATGGGTGGATTCTGTTTAAAGAGTTTGTCGCTTGTTTCATATATCTAACGAGGGAAACTCCGAGTGTTGATTTTATAATGTAGAGAAAGTGACACTGCGCGTGAACCGTCGGCTGTCATTTTTTATATATTTATTTGTTTGTTGGTGTTTAATGTCACATACTTATGCACAATGGCTAATCGTGACCGTGACAATTTTACGGGTGGAGGAAGCCGGAGTACCCGGAGAGAACCATCGAGCATCGACGAGCAAATGTCAGCTCCTCAACATTCTAACTCTGGTCAAGCTCTGCTCAAGCAGGGTTACAGCGGCTGAAGACATGTGCACCATCGAAGTGCAGTACGCCATAGTACACGGCGCCATCGTGCCCGCATGTAGGCAACCGGGATAAAGTGCCTTGCCCAAGGACACAACGCTGGTCGTCCCACGGCTGTCATTGCAGGAAAAAGTGAATTCAGGCCTACAGTGATACCCATTGTTTACTTCAAGTTGATTTATACTGTGAGAACAAGCGATTTCAGCAGAAGAAAATGTGAAACAATGGTATTTTTATATGTAGAAAATTTCTGCAGCATAAAATGGGTCAAAGAAATTTTGAAGTTTTTTGATAAATTTCATAAGGGTAACCATAGGCAAAAATTGAAAAAAACATTTTTTTTTAGTTGACAATACCAATAAATGGCACACGTAAAATTTTCCATTGTTCATGATTTTATTCTTGTGAAATATTATCTCCTGAATTATTGAAGACATTTTAACAGTTACTGTGTGGTGTGTGAACACCTCATTCACGTTATCATAAACGTTGAATTGGTTTCGAACTTCGGCTGTTACATGAAAGGCTTGAATTGTTCAACGAATCCCAATTTCTCTGTGCGACTCACCTGTATTAATACTGGCACAGAATCAATACTGCCCAATACAGAACCTGACCTACTCTTAAAGCTAGTAATCACTCAAATTGGCTAGGCTAACAATTATTCACGATAATAAATCTGGGAAGTTTGGAAAGTGATTTTCTTAAACTGTACATAACTTTCTTAGTGCTACAAAATGCAACCAATGTTACCATTCGCTTCTCTGAAGAAAACATTCTTAAACGACAGCCAATGAAAACAATGACAAGCGTGTTGAGGTACCAAATGCCCACCAAATGTTGAAACCTAAAACTCAAATCAAACGTTTCCCCTCTAAAATATTCGTTCACCTTCAGTATATGATACATAAAATTAATGCTGACCCGGGATAAGCAGAGGAAGAGGTAGGAACCTAGAAATCCCCATGTGGATGCTTGTGGGAATGTACACTTCATCTGTGAAAAACTAAGTGTTGTAACGTGAATGCTTTCCCTACCCATCGTGACTCCCTGCTCTACACATCCATATCGAAAAATATTCGAGATAAAACCGCGAGCCGCAAATCAAGACGAAAAGACGATTCAGAGGTCTAAAATGTAAAACTGAAATAAAACGCCACCCCTCCCCCACCCCCCCCCCCCCCCACACACACACACAAAACTGGTCCATACGCACGATTTGAAAGTATGCTATCCGTATATGACAAACACTACAGCACATGGAATCATGACAACGGTCCGCCGTCCCTGTTTTGCTCCAAAAGTTGTCTAACTTGTAAGTTGAGCCATTCTACCACCAGTCATTCTGTGAAAGAAACATCTTTTAACTCAAAGTGCCCAGAATATTTAAAGTTTGTAGTGATGGATTGCATTTCTTTGTCTATTAGTGGAGTATCGAGACTCTTTCTCCAACCTTATTTGTATTGTGTCGGATGAAAGAGGACGGATAGCACGGAGAGAACCATCCTGCGCCAGCTATCTACTACCTAACTTCCTAGCTTACTAAACCGGCACACGAAGTGCTGGCATTGGTTGAAGGCATATGTACCATTAACGTGTTGCACGCATTTGTACGATGCGCAAATTGCACCCACTTGGGCAGCTGAAATTAAGGGCTCCACCTCTGATATAACGGAGAAGAAATGTATTGCTTAAGGGGGTAATAAAATAGTGTCAGTGCATATACTCTTTTAGTGTGTCACAAGGGCTATTTATTAAGTGTAGTAGAGAATATTCGCAATATTTTATTTCAAGCAAACGTTAAATCTGGCAGACAGTGGTGCTGGACAGACGAAAGGCATCATCAGGCAGTAATTATCTTCCCGTTATTTGACTTAATTTTTACAACGTAACAGCGCCCCCAATTATAACAAATGGTCTGTCTTTTTGGGGCAATTGGTTGTTTTCCAAAATGTTTGTTTAAATATGCTGATTGTGGAATATTCCAGCCTTTTGACTAGCTAATTTGCGAAAGCATGCACTATAGATGAAGATGCGACCAGAACAAAGCGAAAATGTGTGTGTTAGGATAACGAGCAAAATATGAGAACAGGAGCGGTTTGAACTCACATCGCCTTGAACGCGCACTTTTTCAAACAGCAAAGTGAACGCCGGTACTAACTGAGCTACAGCCCGATTCGTTCTCTTGTGGCAAAAATATAAATAGAAAACTTTAAATTGTAAAGACCTTCATCATTCTGTTTCAAGAGGAGATAATAACGCCCATTTCGAGTAGATGAGGAGGAACATGAAAAATATGCTAGATTTTAATACCAAAAAAAAATCAACAGAAACAAAGCAGCTGTTATAAGTTACACTATAAACCAGCGCGATGACTGAGCAGACGATTTTTGGTGGGGATCCGTTTCGTTGTTCAGACCAGAGTAACATTGTCATAACATTCAGAGTTACTATAAATAGTAACAACTGACTGATGTTGGCACTTATTTTGGTACAAAATATCATCACCCGGAGTCAGAATTTGAACATAAATATCCCAAAAAGGAGTGAATAGAAAGTGCAGATGTTCCGAGGCAAAATTCAGAACATCTCGATGAAGAGAAAGACCCTTTTTACCCATTGAAAATCTTGTTTATAAAAAAGCGCATTTTCGAAATTTTGTGAAATTTTACCAAATTGGCACTCATTTTTTGCAATTGTCTATACTCTTGTCCATACATCCAATCTATTCTCAGTCACCTTACGCATGTTTCTGTGGTACAGAATCCTCTGTGTATCAATTACATTGGCATTTCTAAAAATGCGAGGGTCCTCCGATGTAGGGAGCACACCTATTAGGAAAAGGCAGTTTCAAAGTTCCATAGGCTCAGCATTTAACCACCAACACCACGACCTAATTGTTTACAGGTATTTTAGGTCACACCCACCCAGTATTCATGCCTAAATCATTGCTATTAAACATAAGAAAATGAAATTTAGCCTAGTGTTTGCACTTTGCAATCACGTTGCAACTTCAGAGAAGAAATAGACAAGGCTTTGGGTCCTGGGTCATATTAAAGCAATAAAGCACAACGTGTCCACCCCAGTTAACAACACTACTGCAGTTCCCAGGGCCCCTACAAGAATACACTCATGTGCACTCTTGTAAAATATACACGCATCAGCTGCTGCGTAAATGCTCCCCCAGGCCTGTTACTTCTATGGGTGTGTGTGAGGGGGGGGGGGTGGAGTGGTGAAAGAGTTGGGGCAACCAAACAGTTCAGCCGAGCCCTCCACTGAAAGGCATTAATCATGATAGCCTGAGATTTTGGGTATAAGTACACATATCGAAATTCTGATAACTCTAAAAGAATTGGAAAATTGGATTTGTTCAAAACGTACTCTCTTTACTCTAGATGACCACTGATAACCCTTGTGTGGTAGCTGGACAATATAATTGAAAGCTCACCCCACAGCACTGAACAAATATGGGACTATACTTGGGGTTATCCAAAGCAAATCCACCCTCATCACCTCACACACTTTCTCCACGTCATTATGTATGTAGACATATCTCTCGGCCCCAAAATAACCACGCCAAGCTTGGGCTCCAGTGAGAAAAAAACCTTCAAGTGACTGGAAATGTGTTGTTTGTTAGATGCCTCTAATGTCTGACATTTAAGCACCACTGCTATTCGGGGTTTGCTCAGTCGTAAATAATGAAGGCCTTTCCCTTTTCAAAAGGGAACAACAAAAATCAGCTTCTGAAAGGCATCATTTGTTTTTAGACACACTTACCTCCGTCTTTCTGGCTAGAAGACGCTGTGGAGGTATAAGCGAAAATACTGTAGTCTTCCAAATCGCAGAAGTTGCTTTCCTGTACAAGTACTGAAAAACAAACGATTGGAATTGACAAGTTTCTTTGTGTCGGCTGTAATAGCTATATTTTGAATAGATAGAACACCAAAAAACATGACATGAAGATTATTCATTCAGTCTGTTTAGAAAGAAAATGGGTGGATTCTGTTTAAAGAGTTTGTCGCTTGTTTCATATATCTAACGAGGGAAACTCCGAGTGTTGATTTTATAATGTAGAGAAAGTGACACTGCGCGTGAACCGTCGGCTGTCATTTTTTATATATTTATTTGTTTGTTGGTGTTTAATGTCACATACTTATGCACAATGGCTAATCGTGACCGTGACAATTTTACGGGTGGAGGAAGCCGGAGTACCCGGAGAGAACCATCGAGCATCGACGAGCAAATGTCAGCTCCTCAACATTCTAACTCTGGTCAAGCTCTGCTCAAGCAGGGTTACAGCGGCTGAAGACATGTGCACCATCGAAGTGCAGTACGCCATAGTACACGGCGCCATCGTGCCCGCATGTAGGCAACCGGGATAAAGTGCCTTGCCCAAGGACACAACGCTGGTCGTCCCACGGCTGTCATTGCAGGAAAAAGTGAATTCAGGCCTACAGTGATACCCATTGTTTACTTCAAGTTGATTTATACTGTGAGAACAAGCGATTTCAGCAGAAGAAAATGTGAAACAATGGTATTTTTATATGTAGAAAATTTCTGCAGCATAAAATGGGTCAAAGAAATTTTGAAGTTTTTTGATAAATTTCATAAGGGTAACCATAGGCAAAAATTGAAAAAAACATTTTTTTTTAGTTGACAATACCAATAAATGGCACACGTAAAATTTTCCATTGTTCATGATTTTATTCTTGTGAAATATTATCTCCTGAATTATTGAAGACATTTTAACAGTTACTGTGTGGTGTGTGAACACCTCATTCACGTTATCATAAACGTTGAATTGGTTTCGAACTTCGGCTGTTACATGAAAGGCTTGAATTGTTCAACGAATCCCAATTTCTCTGTGCGACTCACCTGTATTAATACTGGCACAGAATCAATACTGCCCAATACAGAACCTGACCTACTCTTAAAGCTAGTAATCACTCAAATTGGCTAGGCTAACAATTATTCACGATAATAAATCTGGGAAGTTTGGAAAGTGATTTTCTTAAACTGTACATAACTTTCTTAGTGCTACAAAATGCAACCAATGTTACCATTCGCTTCTCTGAAGAAAACATTCTTAAACGACAGCCAATGAAAACAATGACAAGCGTGTTGAGGTACCAAATGCCCACCAAATGTTGAAACCTAAAACTCAAATCAAACGTTTCCCCTCTAAAATATTCGTTCACCTTCAGTATATGATACATAAAATTAATGCTGACCCGGGATAAGCAGAGGAAGAGGTAGGAACCTAGAAATCCCCATGTGGATGCTTGTGGGAATGTACACTTCATCTGTGAAAAACTAAGTGTTGTAACGTGAATGCTTTCCCTACCCATCGTGACTCCCTGCTCTACACATCCATATCGAAAAATATTCGAGATAAAACCGCGAGCCGCAAATCAAGACGAAAAGACGATTCAGAGGTCTAAAATGTAAAACTGAAATAAAACGCCACCCCTCCCCCACCCCCCCCCCCCCCCACACACACACACAAAACTGGTCCATACGCACGATTTGAAAGTATGCTATCCGTATATGACAAACACTACAGCACATGGAATCATGACAACGGTCCGCCGTCCCTGTTTTGCTCCAAAAGTTGTCTAACTTGTAAGTTGAGCCATTCTACCACCAGTCATTCTGTGAAAGAAACATCTTTTAACTCAAAGTGCCCAGAATATTTAAAGTTTGTAGTGATGGATTGCATTTCTTTGTCTATTAGTGGAGTATCGAGACTCTTTCTCCAACCTTATTTGTATTGTGTCGGATGAAAGAGGACGGATAGCACGGAGAGAACCATCCTGCGCCAGCTATCTACTACCTAACTTCCTAGCTTACTAAACCGGCACACGAAGTGCTGGCATTGGTTGAAGGCATATGTACCATTAACGTGTTGCACGCATTTGTACGATGCGCAAATTGCACCCACTTGGGCAGCTGAAATTAAGGGCTCCACCTCTGATATAACGGAGAAGAAATGTATTGCTTAAGGGGGTAATAAAATAGTGTCAGTGCATATACTCTTTTAGTGTGTCACAAGGGCTATTTATTAAGTGTAGTAGAGAATATTCGCAATATTTTATTTCAAGCAAACGTTAAATCTGGCAGACAGTGGTGCTGGACAGACGAAAGGCATCATCAGGCAGTAATTATCTTCCCGTTATTTGACTTAATTTTTACAACGTAACAGCGCCCCCAATTATAACAAATGGTCTGTCTTTTTGGGGCAATTGGTTGTTTTCCAAAATGTTTGTTTAAATATGCTGATTGTGGAATATTCCAGCCTTTTGACTAGCTAATTTGCGAAAGCATGCACTATAGATGAAGATGCGACCAGAACAAAGCGAAAATGTGTGTGTTAGGATAACGAGCAAAATATGAGAACAGGAGCGGTTTGAACTCACATCGCCTTGAACGCGCACTTTTTCAAACAGCAAAGTGAACGCCGGTACTAACTGAGCTACAGCCCGATTCGTTCTCTTGTGGCAAAAATATAAATAGAAAACTTTAAATTGTAAGACCTTCATCATTCTGTTTCAAGAGGAGATAATAACGCCCATTTCGAGTAGATGAGGAGGAACATGAAAAATATGCTAGATTTTAATACCAAAAAAAAATCAACAGAAACAAAGCAGCTGTTATAAGTTACACTATAAACCAGCGCGATGACTGAGCAGACGATTTTTGGTGGGGATCCGTTTCGTTGTTCAGACCAGAGTAACATTGTCATAACATTCAGAGTTACTATAAATAGTAACAACTGACTGATGTTGGCACTTATTTTGGTACAAAATATCATCACCCGGAGTCAGAATTTGAACATAAATATCCCAAAAAGGAGTGAATAGAAAGTGCAGATGTTCCGAGGCAAAATTCAGAACATCTCGATGAAGAGAAAGACCCTTTTTACCCATTGAAAATCTTGTTTATAAAAAAGCGCATTTTCGAAATTTTGTGAAATTTTACCAAATTGGCACTCATTTTTTGCAATTGTCTATACTCTTGTCCATACATCCAATCTATTCTCAGTCACCTTACGCATGTTTCTGTGGTACAGAATCCTCTGTGTATCAATTACATTGGCATTTCTAAAAATGCGAGGGTCCTCCGATGTAGGGAGCACACCTATTAGGAAAAGGCAGTTTCAAAGTTCCATAGGCTCAGCATTTAACCACCAACACCACGACCTAATTGTTTACAGGTATTTTAGGTCACACCCACCCAGTATTCATGCCTAAATCATTGCTATTAAACATAAGAAAATGAAATTTAGCCTAGTGTTTGCACTTTGCAATCACGTTGCAACTTCAGAGAAGAAATAGACAAGGCTTTGGGTCCTGGGTCATATTAAAGCAATAAAGCACAACGTGTCCACCCCAGTTAACAACACTACTGCAGTTCCCAGGGCCCCTACAAGAATACACTCATGTGCACTCTTGTAAAATATACACGCATCAGCTGCTGCGTAAATGCTCCCCCAGGCCTGTTACTTCTATGGGTGTGTGTGAGGGGGGGGGGGGTGGGGGTGGAGTGGTGAAAGAGTTGGGGCAACCAAACAGTTCAGCCGAGCCCTCCACTGAAAGGCATTAATCATGATAGCCTGAGATTTTGGGTATAAGTACACATATCGAAATTCTGATAACTCTAAAAGAATTGGAAAATTGGATTTGTTCAAAACGTACTCTCTTTACTCTAGATGACCACTGATAACCCTTGTGTGGTAGCTGGACAATATAATTGAAAGCTCACCCCACAGCACTGAACAAATATGGGACTATACTTGGGGTTATCCAAAGCAAATCCACCCTCATCACCTCACACACTTTCTCCACGTCATTATGTATGTAGAC
>JAUFNR010000500.1:0-20995 GCA_031216915.1 Pictodentalium vernedei | reverse complement strand
CGTTTTGTTGAAATCGCTTAATTCATTATTTCATTGAAAGATTTCACGACAAAAGACTGACAATCGTTGGGGTTTTTTTTAGCTGTGACGAGCAGTTCTATATGTGGCAATGTCGGTCGGTCTGTCACCCAGTTTAAAAACATCATTGGCGTTGCAGGAATCGTCGCAGATTCGGCACTGTGACAGTGCGCTCTAGTTTTTTTTGCATCTCAAACTCGACCATCCATTGAAATTGCAAAACAGCTTAAATTCACAGTCATATATGCTGCTTTTTATGGGTTGCATTTGCCTAATGTTTTGGTTCAAAATTTGCAGGGGTATTTTCATTGGTGACGTTCCTCCAGGTTTACAAAAATACAGTCGCTTTCTTGTTTGTCTCTGCCAGTCCATCACACTTGAACGTCAAAACCTTGCCCTTTTAAATTGAATAATGACGAGAAACTGAAGTTGTTTTTCAATCCAGAAAGTCGTCTGTGTCTCAAGTAGTGATGAAATGATAATCGCAACCGGGCGGTTTTGGGGCACCGGCCGATTATGGCACCCGGCAGTTTCCAGTTATTCTATATTTAACGTTGTCTTTTAAAATCTCTTTGATATCTGGTCATTTCAGTAAAGTTTCCCTATTAAAAACTTGTAGTGCCCATCAAAATATTTAGGGATTTGCAGAGCCGAGATATTACACAATTTACCATCTGCAATCGGTACAAGATCACCTCTATTCCCAGCTAAACAGAGTCACCGGTCTTCAGTCATGGTGCTGAACAACGTTGCATTGGATACATGTATAAATAAAATGCGCTCAGCCGCTAGCCTGTAGTACTTCATGATGCAAGCATCACAATACATTTTAAGAAATTAAAATTGGAGAAAAACCAAAAAACACCCTTTTTTCGATGGTAGAATATTTTTACGTTTTCAGTTTGCCAAGCTCATTTTTTAAGTCAGTTACCTCCCTTGATGTTTCTCTCCAACTAAACATTGAATAATATATTCTGACGTCGCGTAGGTGTCTGTAAACAATGCGCCATACAACTTCACAACACACATTAACCCTTTACCCAACGTAACGGCCAAAACCGGCCAGCGTTGTTCTCAAAAATCGCCAATTAATTTTCATTATTTTTTTCATTTTTTGTCTCAAAAACATAGGTTATGACCCCTCGTTGGAACGAGCTCGTTCCAACGAGGGGTCATAACCTATGTTTTTGAGACAAAAAATGAAAAAAATTAGTTATTCAAGAATTATTTTTGCAAGTGTCGCCTGCTTTTCATGTTAGGTAAAGGGTTAACATGAACATTATTCAATTAAGACACAAAGTATGTGTGCTCAGTATCTTCCTGGTTAATACAGCCAAGTGTATTGTATTTTTACACAAAACCGTATTAACACTTTTTTACCAGAATAACACACAATCATCACAAGAGAACAATAACATGTGATGGCATCGTTTTATAACTATCTTCCCCCACCCCAACTCCCAAAAAGGCAAATATAATTTTGGCTAATATTGCCCAGCACTAAACACGCATACTCTGAGAACTTGTGGTATTAAGCTTTCGTAATTGGTGATTTATCAATGAAATTCTGCAGTATAGCAGGCAGTAACTGATTTTCTTCTGGGTCTTATTTCAACCATCAGAATTGGCATCGAAATCGGCATAATCGGTAGAGAAATAATTAGTAATTGGCTGATGCCCCATAACCATTCATTTCTAAATATAAAGGCTTAGCACGCCACAGGGTGGAGAAAAAGAATTGACAACACAAAAGACATGTTTTGAATTTTAATTTGGCTGCAGTGGAAGAATAAAATGAAATAAAAAGGCAATCAACAGTCAAAAAATGCTTTCTTTTCGGTCCAGAGCTTTTCGGCCTGTGGGGATTGTGAGTTGAGCTGAGATTCCAGAAGATTTTTGAAGAATAAAGTCTAATGTATTTAATAATGCCTTATTTTATTTTATTTTGAATTAAGATAAAGAAACAAAATTAGAGAGGCATGGGGGGGGGGGGGGGGGGGGGGGGGGGGGGTGCAATCCTTCGCGTGAGACGGTCGCTATTGCGCTCGCAAGTGCCTGTAATTTAAAAAAGACGAGCGCAAAAAATCACGTCCGTCATCAAACAGTTCAACTTCAATTAAATTGCACTCATCTCACCAGCATTTTATCGTCGGTGTTTTTGCTGTTTGTTTTTCTGAATTGGTTACATCTTCCAGATGCCAACATTGACTCTATCAGCGTTACAGTCTATTGAAGTATTCAGAGTAGTCAGCAAGTAGCAATCTAAATATCATGATTAGCTGTGTTTAAACACATCTGTCCCAAACATGCATAGTTGTGAACGTTTGGGGAATTTTGCGAGTGCGATTTGCACACGCAACACAATTTGCGAGTGCACTTTTTTGCACCCGTAAAATGTACTCACACGAAGGACTGGGGGTGGGGGAAGAGATAGACAATTAAATTTACTAATTTTTAAGCAACTTGTACACTTACCCCACCTTACACAATAACAATACTTGAAACTAATGGCAGAAAAATCTGAATAAAAAATAATTTAGAATAATAAAAGCACATGAATCAAGTTTTGCGATGCACATTATGGAAGGCATTATTAATCGATTAATAATCATCGGTCGGTTGGTGCAACCGATACTTGATTATGGTTTTTCATACCGATTCCCAACACTAGACAGCCAGCCAATCACTTTGAACTACAAGTGTAAAAATACAGGGAGATCCTTGGCATTTCCCAAGACAAATTTCCTGGTTTTAAATGG
Organism: Pictodentalium vernedei; assembly: GCA_031216915.1. Classification (NCBI taxonomy): domain Eukaryota; kingdom Metazoa; phylum Mollusca; class Scaphopoda; order Dentaliida; family Dentaliidae; genus Pictodentalium; species Pictodentalium vernedei. Next base: position 18,218 of record JAUFNR010000500.1, on the reverse strand, counting down.
CAGGAATGTCCAGCGTGACCAATTACACATGCATAGTGTAATGCAGTACATGTGATTGTTTACCTTGAATTTGAAACGAGTTGAGGTGAATAGACACAATAATATTTTGTTGCTTTCTGTTGAAACAAGTTGAGGTTAATAGACAATAATCTGTTGCTTTCGTAATAATGGTGACAGTAATAATAATCCACACCAGTGAAGTAAATTTACTTATTGTAAATCGTGATGAACAAGTTGAAATTTGCAAACTGGGGTAGAACCGACTTTTCGGTATACCGATTACGATTTACTTTGCCAGTATCGCTGACTGTATTGAAAATTGTACCGATTATAATTAGTATATCCCGAAAACAGCCCAGCACCAGGTGGTCGATTTAATTTTTAAAAATTGCATAGCACTTTACTAACTTGGATAAATTTTGGTTAGCATCAGTGCTGAAATGAAAACCAACTTTTTGTATTCGAATATTCGTGGACTGCATTTGATTCGTATCCAAATATTCGATGAAATAACACCACAACCTATTGTGACCATTATGCATGAAAAAAAAACGACGATGGCAGTACTGATCGCACTGCAGGCCTTGCCATTTAAAAAACACGGGTGCTTGGTTTGCCATGCACCTGGAACAAAATTTGCGTGTGCAATTTGTTCCCACGGGCGCACATTCGAAGTGGGAGGCGATTTATTTACAAAAGTCAAAAATTCTTCATTGGGTTTCTAATTAGGCATATTTAAATGTAAAGAGCCCGTTACCTTGAGTGGCTTGAGTTTGATGTGATCCTGTGATGATGTACTTCTAATTTTCTATTCACTGCTGAGATAAACCGGCCTGGGATTCTTAAAAATGCAGGAGGGCTAAAAATCACGCCCTCGTATGGCCTAGGGGAGCGATTAGATCTCAACTCAACCTTACAAAAGCTAAAAGTGTCGAAATGAAGTTTTTCTATTAATGAATTCTGCCTTGTGGGTTTTGTACATTTTATTTGGTGCTGCTAACAAAATAGTCTCTGTGAGAAAGCTGCCCATCCCTCACCTCCGGGCCTCGGCAAAGCCCGGGGGTGTGGGAGGGTGCAGTGTGGCCATTTTGCAGAGATCTGAAAAGATGTATTCAGGAATAGACTGTTATGGTAACAGTCCTCGGAATTAGCGACGGCATTCGGCAATGTCGTCGCAAACGCTGCCACCGTGGGGCATGACGGCAGCATTTTCTTGCCGTCCCAAATTGGCAGCCATAATATTTTTTTACTTGTCCCAATCACCTGAAGTCCGTCAGAACTGATCATCCAGCCCTACATAACATATGTTTTATAGTCATAACTGGTGTATAAAATCATTATTTGAGGAATTATCTTATATTAATTAATTTGAAAGTAAGTTTGTACAAAATGTACGTGGTTGAAAAACTGTTCATAACCAGTTGTGTTTCGTTTGTTTGTGTTTTTTCGAAAGAACCCCCTTGTTGACTGTGATGCACGTTTAAAATAACCCAGGAATTTCTGGGCAATTCCCTTTTGACGTCACACCTTACATAAATACAACCAATCGAATTCTTCGTTCATGAAAGTATGCTAATTTGGTGTACTGGGACAATGCGGCAGTTCTAGTGGTCATTGATGTAATCTCAACAGTGCACGTGGTCATATTCCATTTTAATTTCAGCATTCTCCACTTGTGGCATATGTAAACTGTACAATCTCAAACAAACTGAATTGGAAAACAATCAATCAGTTAAATAAAAAAAATAAACGCTTTGAGCACAAAACAAGGGTGAGTTGGAAAATAATTCTTGTTGTGTTTATCGGGTCAGAGTCAACTCGCCCCGGGTTGATGCGCAATGCAAATATTTCTGTCTCTGACAGTTACTGTCAAAACCGATAGGCTAATAATGCATGGATGCGAGTTACAACCAGCCCCTAAAATTAGGACAACCAGTCAATCAATTGATTACTTAATCGAACTACAGCTTGTCCAACTGACCACCCGCCAGTGATCTCTTGTCCATTCAAAGTCAGCTGTTCTGATTAATGATTATTATTCACTTAGTGTCATAATACTGTCATCCAAACAATTCAATTCAAAAGTGCCGTCGCTGATAAAAATTTGCCGTCGCAGAATTTTTGGCAGCGGCAATATTGTGCCGTCGCAATATTTTCCTAAATCCGAGGACTGTGGTAATCATTTTTAGCTCCACTTTGAGGTAAGTCAAATTTGAGGTTATGTCATGGCCTGTCTGTCAATACGGCTCGGGCTAGTGGCCATATTTATGAACCGATCTTTACGAACTTCTTGAGTACCGGGCTAGAGGCCATATTTATGAACCGATCTTTACGAACTTCTTGAGTACCTTTGTTATCACAGTGGGACGAGAACGAGTGTTTTGGGGTGTGGCCCGAAACTCAAAATGGCCACCAGCAGCCATTTTGTTGTACCTTAGTTAGTGCAATCAGTTTTTTGTGCAGAACTTCTGTATGAAAGTTGTGATTCGAATAAATATTTGTCTGAATGTTTAGTAACATGGAATACAGGTTTTTTTCTCATGCAGAAATTCTGCAAATTAGATGGACTTTGATTTATTCAGTGCTACTTATACACAATAAGTACACATGTCAATACGGCTTGGGCTAGGGGCTGTATTTATGAACCGATCTTCACGAAACTTCTTGGGTACCTTTGTTATCACCTTGGGACGAAACGAGTGTTTCTGGGTGTGGTCCGAAATTCAAGATGTGAGCATAATACATGTAATCTCAATCATCCCAGACCAAAATATTTAGGAGGGCAATTTTTTGCTCTCCTTAATTCTTTCAGGAGGGCAGTAAGGAGAGCTAAAAAATCGTGTTCCTGAAATTGCCAAGCCTGTCAACTGTCTTTTTGATGAAAATATAAATATATGTCTTCATATATCTCACTTTTATCAAATATTCCCTACTTTTTTCGAATAGTACATTTTGGATGGACCAGCCCCTTCACGTCATAACCTCAAAATGTTTTTGTTTATGTACTTAACTGTAATTTATTAAACAGTGCCTTTAAACTTGTATTCATACTGAATTAAAATAAAACAAATATTCGCTGGTTGGTCGTTCACTTGCAGTTAAAACTAGAAGTCCTATCACAAACTGTGCGCTTATCTAGGCTTAATTGCACGTAAGAATTGCGGGCAATTGCCATATCAAATGGCATCCAAAGCACGAAGGTTCTCCTAGTTACTCCTAGCAAACACAGGCAATGCGCCTTACTATGGTCATAACGCGCAGATCGACATGCTATTTGTGCGCATTTCATGACAGGACTTCTAGTTTTAACTACTAGCAGAAATCTCAAACCTGTATTGAGAGATCACCTGTCTTGAGGGACCACTTTTGCTTGCTATAAAGGGTGGTCTCAAGACGGGTTCTATTGCACCAGTTTTCACGTGTGCATTACATGTTTTTGAGTTGGTGTTTGAGTGCTACAGTTTTCTGTATAAAAATGTATGAGAAGGGGGTGTATCTCAAAAATGTCACAGAAAAAATATGCAGAAAAAGGTGGGTGGGTGAAAAAATCGGGGTAAAACGTCACCCAGTTTATGGGGGATGGATATCTGATTTGTCTGTTTTGTGTCACACACGTTGCCAAAGAATCACCCTGAGTGTCAAACGTATTCATTCTGGTTTCTCAGTCTGAGAATGTGTTTCATATACTATCAATAATTCCACAAAGTAGTTTCATCTTATCAAGTCAGATGAGAAGGTGAGAAAGAAATGGTGATCATGTGAGTTAAAAGGATCTACCATATCTCTCCAAATTTGGTCAGAATGCAGTATGGACATTTTGGGGCGAGTGATGCCCCTGTGATTTATATATTACCTTTTACGCAATCAGGCCTGGCAGTTTGAGGGGAGCTATTGCTCCGGCTCTCCTTGGCTCTCCTAAAGGCAATTTGAGGAGAGCCATAATTGCTCTCCTTAAACTGTAATGGCTCTCAATTTTAGTATTAATAACCTTGTATAATTGATATTAGTGTAGAGTAGCTCCCCTGAAACAGATTTAGGAGGGCCAAACTGGCTCCCCTGGATTTTTCAAAAGGCCAGGCCTGCGCAATGAATGTCAGTGTTATCTTACAATGTATTGTAGGCTGTTCATTTAACTCAGAGGCTTGAAACCTCTTTGCTCAAAATCTGTTATAGGACCAGTGACATGACAGTCACTTTCCAAGTAGTATTTTGCAACATTCAGCTTAATCTAACTGAAACATAATACACATGCATATCCTTTCTGACTCCGGTGATCCCAACACACATTATTCTATGATTTAATTTTATTCTTTATTGCAGCAGATTGCTATAGTTTATTTTAAAATAAGATAATTTTTGTGTCGCCGCCTCCCACGAAGTGGGGAGCGACATATAGGGATTACTTTTGTCGTCAGCGTCGTCGTCCGCGTCACACGTTCTCTTATCCGCCACTCCTCTTTAACCTATGAATGGATTTTGATGAAACTTTCAGTGATTCTTTATCACATAATGGCATTGTGCACCTCCTATTTTATTTTTTGATCCGCTGTATTTTTTCCAGAGTTATGCCCCTTTTCCACTTGGAATTCTGTCTGAAATATTAAAATATAGTGCAGGCGACACACATCTTCCATGGAAGACTCACATCTAAGTATTCCTATTATAAGATAACCCGACCAGGTGTCTTATTTGTGTTTGCAAAGTTTTCAGATTTCATATGCCAGGTTTCTCTCCAGACATCCAGTATCTTCCTTAACATGTGCTGTACACTATGGTCCCTGGGTAAATGGCTAAAATTCATATTAACTCAACTGATTCCCTATTAGCAAAATGTTTATACCATTGCATAAACAGTTTAACAGGGAATAGTTTCCCTGTTGATAAACGCTCTATCAATAAGATAGAGTTTCCACTGTAAAGAAACCCTGTCAGATGATCCTGACTATTTGATGTTTCAGTCTTTTCTGATAGTATATCACAAATTGAAAGGAATTGGTTTGAAGGCTACCCACTAAGCCTAAGGTTTCAATGATCAATAACAACCCTGCATTTTGCTCATACATGTATATGACTGAAATTCATAATTACAGAATGGGAGTCTGTGAAAGTAGTCAGTTGCATTTGGGAAATGGAGTTATGCCACTGTATGGTATCTACAATTCATGGTGAGAAGTGTCCTTTTAATGTCAGATCTGGTTAGATCACATTTATGTTGGATTACATAAATGATCATTCGTTTAAATTGCTTTAACCTTTTTTCAAAATCATGAACCAGTGATGGAAACTGTGAACATGTGTCCACATTCCCGTGGTGCTAGCCCCTCTGTACTACCAGTATGGCTGTTCATAAGAGTGGGTCGTACTATGGTATGGCAATATCCATCTGTTAACTTTTGTTTGTCCACGCAATAACTTGAAAACAGTACATCCAACAGATACTGTTCTTTGTGGTTGATCAGTCATGACTAGAGGATGGTTCCTTTCGATAACCAGCATTCTGGCATATCCAGTATGGCCACCGCGACAGCCATCTTGGATTTTCAGGGACTTTTGTTTATCCACACAATAACTTGAAAACTAGAGATCCACCAGATACTGCTGTTTTATGGTTGACTCAGCATGACAAGAGGATTGTACCTTCCGATAACCAGCATTCTGGCATGTCCAATATGGCCGCTATGGCAAACACCTGGGAGTTTTAGTGACTTTTGCTTCTCCACACCATAACTTGAAAACAATATATATATTTGAATGAATTATTGACCTTATGTTCCACTAAAAATTTCTTCATAGGCGGCCGCATAGTGATCCACTGCCTGGCGGTGCACTATTTAACTAAGGGGGGGAGGGGGGGGGGGGTCCGATTCAAGTTTGTTCAAATCGAGTGCCTGGGTTAATATGCGAGTCTGAATTTGTAGTGCAATAAACTGAGTTTCTTTGAAAATCTTATTCAGATCCACTAGTCAGAATGCTTTCACATTTGGTAGACAACATCTCGGGGGAGGGGGGAATCAAGTTCAAATTGGGTCCCTAGGTTAATATTTGGGCTCCCTGTGGAAGCCCAAATTTTAACTTTTTGCAATATGAGAACATTTCTTTAATAAAATCACCTTCTCCAGATCCACCAGTTAGAATGCTTTCACATTTGGTATACATCTCAGGAGGGGGGGGGGGGGTTCACATTCTAATTTGTTAAAATCGAGTCCCTGGGCTCATATTTGGTCTTCCTATGTCAGGCTATGCAGACTTTTAAAACTTGCATGAACTTTAGTTTAGTTAATGCAGACGTTAAGCAAATCATAGGGGGGGGGGGGGGGCGGTGGCTCAGTAGATAGAGGTGCAGGCTGCAAGCCGAGAGGTCCTCGGTTCGAATCCCACCGCGGCAACCGCGTTGTGTCCTTGGGCAAGACACTTCACCCTGATTGTCCACATGGGGGCACGATGACGCCGTGTACTAAGGCGTACTGCACGTCGATGGTACGCATGTCTTCAACCAATCTAACCCTGCCTGTGCTGCAGTGCAGAGTTACGATGTTGGGGAGCTGGCAGCTGCTCGTCGTTGCTCGGTGGTTCTCTCCGGGTACTCCGGCTTCCTCCACCCGTAAAACTGTCACGGTCATGATTAGCCATTGTGCATAAATCTGTGACCTTAAACATCAATAAATAAATAAATAAGCAAATCATGCCTTGCATAACTGATTTCTCGTTCTTGCAAAATTTGAAGCAGAAACATTTCAAAGCATAATTTTATGCAAATGGTTTAAGCCAAACTGTGAATGGTTAAGCAAATTATTTTTGCAAAACCATTTTGGGGTTAAGCAAAATTAAAATTATTAAAAGCCTGCTATATGAGCCCAAATTTTAACTTGCAATATGAGGGAATGTCTTTAAAAATATTCTTCTTCAGATTCACCAGTTAGAATCTTTTCATATTTAGTATACAACATCTAAATTCAATGATTTAGATTCAAGTTTGTTCAAATCGAGTCCCAGTTTAATATTTGAGATACGTATGAGAGCCCGGATTTTAGCTTTGTTCAATATAAGGGAATTTATTGAAAAGTCTTCTCCAGAACCATCTCTAAGAATGTTTTGATATTTGGTATACAACATCCCTAACGGTGGTCAGATTCAAGTTTGTTCAAAGCAAGTCCCTGAGTTAATATTGGGGCTTTTTATGAGAGCCTGAATTTTAACTCGGCGCAATATTTTTACTTGGTGCGATATGAGGAAATTTCTTTAAAAATCTTCTTCTCCAGATCCACGAGTCAGAATCCTTTCATACTTGGTATACAACATCTCTAGGGGGTAAGATTCAAATTTGTTCAAATCGGGTACCTGGGTTAATATTTGGGCACCCTTTGGTAGGGCCAAAAAAAAAAAATCCTGTGTTTCCGGTAACCCGACCGACCCTCCGATTTTGTTGCCGACTCCAATATTTTTTTCCCATCCGCGTTCCCCAATGCTCTACTACTTACCTTCAAGATGAAATATTTCTGTCCCGATGTTTCCATATTCCACGAAATAAGAATTACATTTGTGTTGAAATAAATATTCTTCAGTATAAAATGCGAATTAGATTAACGGATGTTGGATTTGTCAAAGGTGCAAGACGAAAGTGTATCATTAATTTTCGTGCAATACTGTGATCAGTACAGGCTTTTTTTTATACCGAAAATGTTGCGTAGTTTGTGTAGCGTGAATACTTCATATGTGAATCATCTTGGAAATTTGTTGAAGTTACAATGTGTACATCGTTAATATCACGTGAAAAACGAGTTACGATTCTGTCTCAAGATGTCTGAGAATCTTTTTAGCTTCTGGTGGACGTCGCCTCCGCCTGGACCCCCAAACCAGGCCTACACAGCCCAGCTGCATACATTCACTTTAGAAGCTAGCCAACATTTTACAGTTTACACAGCTGTACTCGATGGAATTGCACACAACGGTGGTGTGTTCAAAGCTGTGAATTGTCACTAAGGAAGAGTATCTATCAAATAAAAATAAAGCAAAATTCAACTTTCCGGAGATATTTTTTTCAGACCACAATATACAGGGTACAGTCAAGATAATTTTCGGGGGAAGTTTCCCCCGAAAATTAAATTATCTTGACCGTAACCTGTATACATATTGTTGTCTAAAAAAATATCTGCCCTTAACACAAGGAGATTAGAAGTCTGAAGAACTAGGCTCTCAGAGAACACCAGGTTTTCCAAACAGTAGAAGTGAATGGGATTTGTGCTGAATACCTTCACGCTGTTGCTTAAGCCCACTGCCAAATATTCGTCCCTTGTTACCCAGTGGCGGCGCCAGGCTTTCGAAATAAGGAGGGCCTGTAAATTTTAGGGTGGGGGGGGGGCTGGACTCATGATGCGCATCATCCTCCGAGTTGCGACGTGACGAGATGGGCGGGGGGGGGGGGGGGGGGGGCACATAGAACTGGTTCAAAATACGTCTACTCAAATCCTTCTTTTGGCATGAACGAAAGTTAAAGGTCTGGAAAAACCACTAAGCGAGTTTCGTAGACACGGGAAAAACTTAAGGAGTTGTCCAATATCTCTTCCATGGTAACGCGGATGAAGCAGACAAAATGGCTGTCCAAAATGCACTGTACTGCATCGAACGCGAAAAATGTAAACACTACCTTACATTTAAAAAAACTTTTATGTCGTTTAATTCTGGTGATAGCTTATCTTTGCTAGTTTCGAATTTCCATCCGACGGGCAGTGATGTCAGTGAAGTGGTCATAAAAGGATCAGAAGATGGAAAGAGTTTCATTGAAATCCCACGTATCGCGGATACTCTGTTTGGTGATTTGTCGAAGTTTCAAATAAAGTTTTTCAACCTTTCTTGCAAGCCTAATTTAAGTTCAAATGAAAGTGCAAGCATGACTGACGAAACGCCTGGCACGTGTAAGCCGGCAACTAATATTCGAAATGCATTTGATATTTTGATGACAGACACCAAATGTTACCCCCAAAGGAAAAGGCATTGTGGTGAAACACCCCGGGGTATAAACCGAAAGGATGAACTGTACAATAGTCTCATCGCCACATGTAAAGAAAGAAATTTTCTTTTTAGTAAAAGCACGGTTGAACAAGAGTCAGGCTACATTTTTCAAGCCATAACAAATAGCCTGTGGTACATAACCAATCAGCATACAACAATACACGATGCATCTTTGAAAAAAAAAGATGTCATCCCCGTGCCTCCCGTGTTTGACGAATTTCAGGGATATAACGAGTTTCAAAGGAAAAAAATAAAAGAAAAGCCAATGGATAAGATTCAGTTGACAAGTCATTCGGAATGTCTTTACAAATTATGCATGCGACCCATCTTCAACAGTAGTCCCGAATGGCTCAAATTTAAAGACGATGTACAGTCGCTGGCAGAATGTTTGAGTAAATATGCCACCTACATTGAAAAGCAATGTTCTGAACAAGGACAAAGGCAAAGCCAAGTTCATCCTTGTCGCACTGTAATGGAGAATATTTCGGTCGAGTTTAGGCCCAAAGTATTTTTTGGTGTCAAGGAAAAATTCAAAATTTTCGATGCAGCACTGATAGAAAAGGATATTTATGAGCCGTTGATATTTGATGAAGGTGAACACCTGAATCACCCTTTTACAAACTCCATGCAGAGACTCCGATATTTCGATGAACTGCAGTTATCAATTCCAATATACCTATTTCGCTACTGTCCAGGTGGGAGTGTTGTGACAATTGTTTTTGCTTCTAAGGTACCTGAGGAAGACGGGACAAATGTGGAATCCTTGGCGAAGCCCATGCATGTAATTGCTAAGTTAGAAAATAAACTTCCCGAGTACCACACTCGTGCCCAAAAGACAAATTTCAAAAACACTTTAAACAATATTTGTACTTTAAAACCAGCTGTCGCGGATTTTATATATAAAGAATTGACGTTAGATGCATCTGCCGCTAGTCACCCAGTAACCCAACAAAGACTACAGTTGATAGCATTGGGCAATACTGGACTTGTGAGTGACCTGCGCAACTTAAATGCAGGCAGGCCGTCAGATAAATTTGACGTCTTCTTCCAAAAATTGGAAGAAGAAGTTGAGGTTATCTCTGCTGTGGATGACAGGCGTCACGGAGAACTTCATTTGAGTCAGTGGATCTCCATGAAAGAGTTGATCAATAATACAGCTGAAAAATGTCCAGAAGGCACACCCATTCCATCTAAAGCACTTGTTCGTTTGCAATTCACCCCAAGAAATGCTTACACACACCAGGCCCTCAATTTCACAAGTAGGTTCCCTGTACAATACAAAATTCAGTTACGACAGCTCAGAGCTAGTCATCAAGACCAACATTACTGTGCAGCGCAGTTCAAGTACCTCAAGAGTAAAGCAATAGAACTTGGTGAACATGGCACACTGTTTTGTTGTGACGATAAAGCCAAAATTCCAATAGGCGAACACGGTTTACCTGTCTCTACAGGAGTCAGGGGTAAAAAGACCCTAGCTCATTGTCAGGATACCCTGGTGGCAGCGGATCATGACCTGTCAAAGGCCAGTCTTACACCATCTGTGTACTTGCAATGTTCTGTCCCTAGTAGTGTGGAGAAATCCTTTGTATCAGGACAAGTTAATGTCTCTGTAAATGACTCAGTTTTTCAGACATCCAACCCCTTTCGACATGCTGCAACTCTTTGTAAAATATTGAAAAGCGACGATTCACCTTGTCCAAAGGTTCTATTGAAATTCAGTGACGGTGGGACGGACCAGAAAAATACACTCGAGTCGGTTAAATGTGCATCAATTGCAATTTTTAGCTCAACTTGACAAAGTCAAGCTGAGCTATTGCCATCACTTCTCGTCCGTCGGCGTACGTACGTTAGTACGTACGTCCACAATTTCCTTTGGCACACCTCACAGGTCGCATTTATGATCAGATTACTTTGAAACTTCTTATGCTTGTTTGGGGTGACCTCTAGATGGGAGCTATCGATTTTCTTCAATTTCCGTCAAAAAATGTTGCCGCGGCCAACGTTCGTAGAACTTAGTTTAGTCAAACCACAATATTTCCCTTTGGCACACCCTACAGGGCACATTTATGATTTGATTGCTTTGAAACCTGATACGCTTATTTAGGGTGACCTCTAGATGGGAGCTATCGATTTTCTTCAATTTCCGGCAAAAAATGTTGCCACGGCCAACGTTCGTAGAACTTAGTTTAGTCAGACCTCAATATTTCCCTTTGGCACACCCTACAGGGTACATTTACGATCAGATTGCTTTGAAACCTGGTATGCTTGTTTGGGGAGACCTCTAGATGGGAGCTATCGATTTTCTTCAATTTCTGTCAAAAAATGTTGCCGCGGCCAACGTTCTTAGAACTTAATTTAGTCAGAAGACTCAATATTTCCCTTTGGCACACCCTACAGGGTACATTTATGATCGGATTGCTTTGAAACCTGGCATGCTTGTTTGGGGTGACCTCTAGATGGGAGCTATCGATTTTCTTCAATTTCTGTCAAAAAATGTTGCCGCGGCCAACGTTCTTAGAACTCAGTTTAGTCAAACCACAATATTTCCCTTTGGCATACCCTACAGGGCACATTTATGATTTGATTGCTTTGAAACCTGGTATGCTTATTTAGGGTGACCTCTAGATGGGAGCTATCGATTGTCTTCAATTTCCGGCAAAAAATGTTGCCACGGCCAACGTTCGTAGAACTTAGTTCAGTCAGACCTCAATATTTCCCTTTGGCACACCCTACAGGGTCCATTTATGATCAGATTGCATTGAAACCTGGTATGCTTGTTTGGGGAGACCTCTAGATGGGAGCTATCGATTTTCTTCAATTTCTGTCAAAAAATGTTGCCGCGGCCAACGTTCTTAGAACTTAGTTTGTCAGAAGACTCAATATTTCCCTTTGGCACACCCTACAGGGTACATTTATGATCGGATTGCTTTGAAACCTGGCATGCTTGTTTGGGGTGACATCTAGATGGGAGCTATCGATTTTCTTCAATTTCCGTCAAAAAATGTTGCCACGGCCAACGTTTTTAGAACTCAGTTTAGTCAGACCACAATATTTCCCTTTGGCACACCCTACAGGGCACATTTATGATTTGATTGCTTTGAAACCTGGTATGCTTGTTTGAGGAGACCTCTAGATGGGAGCTATCGATTTTCTTCAATTTCCATCAAAAAATGTTGCCGCGGCCAACGTTTTTAGAACTCAGTTTAGTCAGACCACAATATTTCCCTTTGGCACACCCTACAGGGCACATTTATGATTTGATTGCTTTGAAACCTGGTATGCTTGTTTGAGGAGACCTCTAGATGGGAGCTGTCGATTTTCTTCAATTTCCATCAAAAAATGTTGCCGCGGCCAACGTTCTTAGAACTTGGTTTAGTCAGAAGACTCGATATTTTTCTTTGGCTCACCCTACAGGGCTCATTTATGATTAGATTGCTTTGAAACCTGGTATGCTTATTTACGGTGACCTCTAGATGGGAGCTATCGATTTTCTTCTATTTCCGTCAAAAAATGTTGCCACGGCCAACGTTCTTAAAATTTAGTCTAGTCAGACCACAATATTTCCCTTTTGTACACCCTACAGGGCACATTTATGATCGGATTGCTTTGAAACCTGGCATGCTTGTTTGGGGAGGGCTCTAGATGGGAGCTATCGATTTTCTTCGGTTTCTGTCGAAAAATGTTGCCACTGGCAAAAAAACTGACATTGGTCCCAGTGATCTTCAATTTTGCCATTTCATTTATAACTTACCAAGTTCAAGTTTGTCAAGTTGAGCTACAGTGTCATTGACACTTTCATTAAAGAACTGAAACTGGATATGTTGGCCATTGCTCATTGTGCACCTGGAAATAGTTGGGTGAATCCTGCTGAGCGGGTGATGTCTATTTTAAACTTAGGCTTACAAAACTGTGCTCTGGAGCGTTCTGACGATGATGGAACATTTAAGTCTTGTCAGAGCATGAAACTAATCAGGGAAAAGGTGTCCAAAAACTCCGCCCTGTTTGACACCTGGACAAAATCCGTTGAGGACGTCCAAGAGGTAGTATGCGGTCGTTTCAAACGACTTGCGCTGAAAGACAAACCGTTCAATGTTATTGACCCCGTAACTGACACAGACATTGATAACATTAAACAGCAAGTTGCAGACCTTTTCCCTGATTTGGATCTGTCAAAGTTACAGAAACACCATACAAAAAAAGTGAAATCTTACCAAGACTGGTTAAATACTCATTGTATACAAAGAATGTACAATTTTCAGATTCGAAGATGTGATAACCCTGAATGTTGTGAAGGGGCAACGACACCCCAAGAGCTCATGAAATGGCTCCCTGACCCGACATTAGGTGAAGACAAAGAACACTTCAAGACATATGACGATTTAAATGGAACTGACACGGACGAAAGAGACAGGCCCAGTGCTACCATTTCAAAACTCAGCAAAGCAACTCCAAATATTGATAGACACCTAAAACAAAACTGTTTTACAATCGACCCCCAAGACATCTGACTCTGACGACTTGACAGATACATCTGTTCCCGCATCAATTTTTACAGCACAAAATGCACGTTTCATTTGCGAGTGTATCGAATGTAGAAAGCCAAGAGTTATTTACTCTAAAACTCGTTTGACTGAGAGACAAAAGATTCACCTGGCTCTACTGCTAAGTTCATTTGAGTATTCTTGTGGTGCTCATTTGTCAGTACCCGGTGATCGGCTTCATGGACACATTCACGTTCGTTCGGGACTGACTTGCGGAAGTGCTATAGAGGTTTCCTATTATAGTGCCGATGTGGGTAGGCACGACTTATGTTGCTACTGTTGTGCTCCCGAGAGCAACATTGATCCAAACTTGAAAAAGCAATTCAAAACAGTTTTGCCCATTTGCGAAGAGTGTGAGAAGTCGGGTCTGAAGGCGATTTGCATGCGACCATTCGGAAAACAAAAATAAAGTATAAATCCAAGTGCTGGGGAAAATGCATAATTTAATTTTGTTTTGAAATATTTGTATGCGAGCCTTATTATTAGGCTGAATAGATTCCACTGGGTAGGTGAAGTAGCCGGCTGAAATTTATTTAGAACTACATATTTATATTTTGTTTCGAAATATTTGTATGCAGTTCTCAAACAATCTCTCTGCTATTTCCCCGTCACAGTAAATCATCTCTTCACAATTTTAGTCTGATCATTTAAATGTTTCTGTTGCGCTTTCTTTTCATACAACTGTGCATATAGTACATGAGTGATATAATGTTCTTTGTTTCCTCTGTGAAACACAGAGCACCATGACTCTCATGGACGATATAATGTTATCAGTTTGATATCATCAACGGGTCAAATTCGCGTTTTGTCATTTTCCCCCGTAAAAACTATTCCTGGAATAAACATTGAACTCGCCACCCTAGAACACTTCTGTCCAAAATGCACTGAAAGTGCATTTGGGAAAGAAAGGTTCTGAGGTGATGGTTTGCTGTTGCTGCTATTTTTTATGAAGTAGAAACTTTGATGGATGAATGTCTCTATGTGAATTCGGATCTGTGTAGGATTGCCATATTGCACACCGGAAGAACCGTGCGTCTGTGCAGATTTATTTTGAAGGATCATTTAGATATGAAATAGACAGTGAATGTGTTTTGGGGCGAACCTGGCCTGACATTTTAAGTCAAACATTATTGATCCATAACCCATAGCGCTAGTATTCAGCAAATGACATTGTTTGCAGCCGACACTTGTAACACAAAAAAAATTATTTTTTGTTTCCGAACACTGATGACCCCCTCATTTAAACGAGAGTGACACGCTTCTTTTCATGAGGAAGTCATATAAACCAATGTTTGGAAGCAAAAAATTAATATATATTAAAAGGCGATCGTATAGGCTAGTACTGCGCTGGTGGGTTCTTCGTCAAGTTAGGTATTGAGAGGAATCTTGGTCGATTGGTACCACGGTCGATTGGTACCATCGGACAGTCGGTTGGCACCAGCCATAAAGTCGATCGGTACCATCTCGAAAGTTGATCGGTACCATCTCGAAAGTTGATTGGTACCATCCAAAAAGTCGAATGGTACCGTCGGTTCGGTCGATTCGCACCAACCATAAGTCGATTCGCACCACCACAAATGTATGACAACGTTACCCCACAAAATGTAGAAAGTATATTCTAAGGTTGTTTTCTCTTGATAAGTGGGAATATTATCAAAACAGTGGCGTTTGTAGTTTACATCACTCACTCAAAGCCTTATTCATTGAAATGAGGTATGGTCGATACAAATGCCACTGTTTGGATAATATTCTCACTCACCAAGAGAAAACGACCTTTGACTATAATTTCTACATTTCAAACGGGGGAATATTGTCATACATTTGTGGTGGTGCACATCGACTTATGGTTGGTGCAAATCAACCGAACCGACGTTACCAATCGACATTTTGGATGGTACCAATCGACTTTACGGTTGGTGCCAATCGACTGTCCGATGGTACTAATCGACCGTGGTACCAATCTACCATTCCCCATTGAGAATAATCCCCGTCTTGTCACAGTTTTTGTTTTTCTCCGAGTGAAAAATACTACACGTGGGCTTAAGATCACAGACTTGTGATTGACTTTTTAAATATTAATCAGAACTTATTGTGTTGGAAACAAGGTCCGTTTTTCGAAGTTTATGTTTTTAAAATGCAAGGTCGCAAAGTTTCGGTTTAGTTTAAAGATGTCAGATCGTTTACCTCGTTAAAATGTATCGGCAGTAAGTATGGACTGTGAAAACACCTTCACGACGGGGCTGATTGTTTGGGTTTTTTTGAATGTTGAATTAGAAAAAAATAATAATAATAAAAAAAAATATCTGCCGACCAACCGACTCCTCTTTTTTTCTGACATGTTACCGGAAACAGAAGTTTGTTTTTTTTTGGCCTAGCCTGAATTTCAACTTAGTGCAACATGAGGAAATTTCTTTAAAAATCTTCAGATTCCCCAGGCAGACTGCTTTCACATTTGGTATACAGCATCCTGGAGGTGGAAGGGAAGGGCTCAGACTCCGATATGGTATCCTGGAGGTGGAGGGGAAGGGGTTTTATTCAAGTTTGTTAAGTTAAGTTCCAAGGTTGACATTTGGTCTCCCAAGTTTTGCATAACTGGAAGTTGGGGCATTATTTCTGTGGTAGCATCCCAGTACTAGAAAAACATCTGGCATGGACAACAGAGTTATAAATAATTAAGTAACTTGATTCCTCTGTGGTGTTAACTAGCTATAGATGCTAATTAAATCCTTCGTGAAACAACTACTGTCAGGTGAGCGCCTCAGGCCCCATGGAGCCTCGTGTTAAAAAATAGGATGTCCATTTTGACTCACTAAGTTTTGATTATAAATTACAAATATTAGGGAGGGTGAGAATGGCAGGTCTTTATAGCACCAATCACATGTAACAATGTAGGATGGTTGGCAGAAATTTTTCTGCAGTCTTTGTATTATTACCCAGGCAAGGGAGACAACTGAAATATTTCGTTAATTAACGACGGATATTGAAAACTAGAACTACGCTTTTCAGATTCATTAACTCTTCCGCTGCCGAATGCGATTAAAGTCGAATTACCATATCGCGACTGAATTTGAAATAGAATAAAATTTCTGGCCTTTTATTCTGTTGTGTCGTGATGTCTGCACCCTGAAATCATACTGTAGACTACTTGCTGAACCCAATGCATTAACTGTTATATGAAGCTAAATTTTTCAAGAAAACTCTTAATAAGCATACCTTATAAACTTTTTCATTTTTGTCCTCACAATGCAAAATTTCATGACCCTTTCCCAATCAGGGTATGTTGACCCCTGGCTGTTTATGTAGGCAGTCAGGGTTTTACTAGAAACCATTGCCAACATTCATTTCCCCCGTGGGAACCCTGGGAAGTGGAGCAGTGCTTGTTTACTGTGGTAAACAAGCTCTGTTTCACTGGTAAAATAGGACCCAGTCACTAATGCTTGGGGTGCGAGTCCTCTAAAATAGGCAACATGGGGTATAAACGATTGACTGACCTTGACTTTATCTCCATGTTGTGGTCATGATTAGCCATTGTGCAGAAGTATGTGACCATAAATAAATAAATTGCAAACATTCTAACTTCCATCACCAAGCCCACCATGTTTTTAGCTCATCTTGACAAAGTCAAGCTGAGCTAATCTCATCGCTCTCCGTCCATCATCCGTCAACACCATGTTTTAGGGAGGGAGTGGGGGGAAAATGCTCCAAAATATTTTAAAGATCTCATGAACCAGTGTGTACAATAACTTACTATGGAGCTTCCTTTTCATGTGTAGAATCAAGTTCGTTCAAACAAATTAGTGAAGCAATATTTGGCTTTGTAATGGGAGGGGTAAGATTTTTGGCCCCGTCCAAAATTTCTATTTACTGAACTGATGGTCCGCGTTTGAACCAAATTTGGTATGTGTTGGGTCATAAGTACTCGACTTATGCAAAAAAAAAATTCCCACTTCCCCATGGGGAACCCTTGGTGCTAAAAAATAGAAAGAAATATTTTCAAACACCCATATTTCCCAAACCCACACAGAACAAAGAGCTGTTATTTTGTATGAAGTATCCTAATTACTAGCACAATTGAATGATAAAAAAAAATTGCCATCGGTTTATGTTAGGGTGTTCTGTAATGGGCATCGAAAAAATGCTGAGTCTGCATATTTGCAAATTTTTTTTTCAAATCTTTTGGGAGCGCGGTGGCTCAGTAGGTGCAGGCTGCAAGCCGAGAGGTCCTCGGTTTGAATCCCACCTGTGGCAACCACGTTGTGTCCTTGGGCAAGACACTTCATCTCCATTGCTCGCGTGGGGGCACGATGACTCCGTGTACTAAGGCGTACTGCACGTCGATGGTACGCATGTCTTCAACAAATCTAACCCTGCCTGTGCTGCAGTGCGGAGTTACGCTGTTGGGGAACTGGCAGCTGCTCGTCGTCGCTCAGTGGTTCTCTCCGGGTACTCTGGCTTCCTCCACCCGTAAAACTGTCGCGGTCATGATTAGCCATTGTGCATAAATATGTGACCTCAAACATCAATAAATAATAAAAAATCTTTTCTCCAAAACCAATCATCAGAATCTTTTGATATTCGGTATACAGCATTCATAGGGGGGGGGGGGGGGGGGGGGGGGGTCCGATACAAGTTTGTTAAAATAAAGCCCATTGGTTCGTATTTGGGCTC
>JAUFNR010000479.1:0-25312 GCA_031216915.1 Pictodentalium vernedei | reverse complement strand
CCCTTCAATTTTTGGCGGAAGAATAAGAATAATAATAATAATAATAATAATAAGAATAATAAACATGAATTTAACAATAACAATAAGTTTACACAGAGTGTAAACTTAATAATAGATTGTATATAGAGTACCCATACAGTACTAGACGGGTGTGATTATGACTGCAGGGCAGATCATCACAAGTTTCCACTCTTTTCGAAAATTCGCAAAACACTAGGCTCCATGTAGAGTAGATTGTGGCCACAGTTTTTGGAGCAGCGACTTCAAATTTTCAGCACTTGTTCTACAAGCTTTGCTAAAAACAGCCATGGTATTCAAAAGCCCAGAATCCCAGCACGTGCCCTACGGGAACTCCACGCGCATGCGCATACGCTCTTTTCGATTTCGGCGTGACGAAATGCGAAATTCGTGTCGCTCTCCATGGCATCTCATGAAGCAACTATTCCTGAACGCTGAGTGAAAATTTCATGGAAATCCTCCGAAAATTGGCCGAGATACAGCGTTTTGAAGAGAGGAGGTAATTTGTTGAATTTGGTCTTTTTCAAGCTGGTGCGAAAGAGGACGTCGGGAATGGGCGCAAACTTCCCGCCTGCCCCCTCTCTGGGCTATTCCCTCCTAAAAGTCACGATTGCGTGTGATTGGTGATGAGTTGGCTGTAAATGGAAGTTGCTTCTTCAAGACCAGCACCAAGGGAACACGACACAACCTTTAAATCTTTGAGAAACGTGAGAAGTTAAAATTCAAAAGAAATTGGCGGTAAATTGGTTTTTGGCATGCAGGAAAAGATTTATGAAACTTTGCATACTAGACATTAAAATAGCACTTCAGTCATACAAGCACTGTGCCGAGACCGCTGAAGGCAGCGACTTGAAATTTTCAGCACTTGTTCTACGAAGCCTGGCCGACATTTTGCCACCGGAATCGAGTGTTTTCACCGCGTGGAAGCACCACGCGTCGCGTGGAAAGAGAGAGTACTATTCGTCCCGACTTTTCAGTTTGCAATGGACTTGAGCAGTGATGTAGACTGCTGTACAGCAGTGATTGAGCATAAAGTGCCAGGTATCGGTGCCACATTGCATAACCGGCTCCAAGGTATGATTGTTTGTCTCAATATCGTCCTTCACCACTTGTAGTTTATACCATTGTCATACATTAATGTAGCCTCTTGTCATTTTCGCAACTTTCGAGCCAGAACGCCACCAAGGTGGGAATGTGCGAGGGGGGGGGGGACTTAGAGTTAGGGTTAGTGGCTGAAACTGCGGGGGGGGGGGGGGGGTGTCTCTCCCTGACACTATATTTAAACCTTAGATAATCGTTAGAATTTGAAGTGATAAGAAATCGGCGCTGAGTATCTTTTGGCAGGAAAAGATTCACGAAAATTCTCCAATTAGACATTACAACTGCACATCAGACACACACGTGCTGTGTCGAGACCGCTGAAGACAGCGACTTGAAATTTTCCTAACTTGTTCTATGGAGCCTGTCTGACATTATTGCATCCAATGCGAGTGTCCAGACCGCGTGGAAACATCGCGCGTCGCGTGGAAAGTGAGAACACTATTTGTCCCGACTCTATCAGTTTGGAATGGACCTAGGCAGTGTTGTAGACAACTGTAGAGCTGCGACTGAGTATGAAGTCACTGTTTCTTTTGCCAACTTGCCTAACTGGCTTCAAGGTATGATTTTGCATCTGTATATCGTCGAGACCGCCAGCAGTTTATACCGTTGTCATATGTTAAGGTAACCTTTTTTTCATTTTCGCCAACTTTAGACCCACATTTGAGGGTATCTTCCTTCACCCTCATCTACAGCAAAATCTAGCTCTAAGAGGTTTTTGGTTTTTTACATTTTCTATTAGGGTATAAAATGAGCTACCAAATGGTGGCCTATATTTAAAAAATGCCTCCTGGGATTCTGACATACAAGCGATTTGAAAATAAGGTACTTTTTTACCCATTTTCGGTTTTTGTTGCCATGGTAACACAACGATCGACAAAAATTTCGGTAAAAAATTATCGGAAACTTTTTGGACACATTACATACTATCCACTTCCAAAATTTCAGCTGTCTATCTTGAATAGTTATTGACATATAGCACCAAATGCCTTAACTGGCCACTTTTTTGAAAATTAGCCTCGTTCTGAAATGCATGATAAAACCTGCAGAAAATCCATTTTTATCCCAAAATGTGCAGACCCTCTTGTGTCACAACTTGTGTTAACTTCAACCCTATAGACCTTTTGACTGCCAAGTTATTAAGAAAAATGTGCTTAGAAAGTAGGTTTTTTTTACAAATCTGAACTTCGAGCCTCGTTTTCACCTTGATCCTGTGACCCGTGTGAAATTTTTTTTTTTCGTTATCATGGAGACCCATCATTTTTCTAACACCTCCCACACTTTTCATAAAGAAGTTCATGAGGGTTTAGATGCTATTAAAGTATTCCCAAACCACCTATTTTTTAGCGTTACCATGGTTACCAATGCAAATGGTAACACAACGATCGACGAAAATTTCGGTAAAAAATTATCGAATACTTTTTGGCCACATTACATACTATCTCCTTCCAAAATTTCAGCTGTCTATCTTGAATAGTTATTGACATATAGCACCAAATGCCTTAACTGGCCACTTTTTTGAAAATTAGCCTCGTTCTGAAATGCATGATAAAACCTGCAGAAAATCCATTTTTATTCCAAAATGTGCAGACTCTCTTGTTTCACAACTTGTGTTAATTTCAACCCTATAGACCTTTTGACTGCCAAGTTATTAAGAAAAAAGTGCTTACAAAGTAGGTTTTTTTACAAATCTGAACTTCGAGCCTCGTTTTCACCTTGATCCTGTGACCCGTGTGAAATTTTTTTTTTTCGTTATCATGGAGACCCATCATTTTTCTAACACCTCCCACACTTTTCATAAAGAAGTTCATGTGGGTTTAGATGCTATTAAAGTATTCCCAAACCACCTATTTTTGAGCGTTTCCATGGTTACCAACGAAATTCATTGAAAATGACCCAGACGAGGTCATAGAGGACATTGAGCTTGTTCACCTGTCCAAATTTCATCATCCTGCTCCGTATAGTTTCTGAGATCATTCGCCCTTCAATTTTTGGCGGAAGAATAAGAATAATAATAATAATAATAATAATAAGAATAATAAACATGAATTTAACAATAACAATAAGTTTACACAGAGTGTAAACTTAATAATAGATTGTATATAGAGTACCCATACAGTACTAGACGGGTGTGATTATGACTGCAGGGCAGATCATCACAAGTTTCCACTCTTTTCGAAAATTCGCAAAACACTAGGCTCCATGTAGAGTAGATTGTGGCCACAGTTTTTGGAGCAGCGACTTCAAATTTTCAGCACTTGTTCTACAAGCTTTGCTAAAAACAGCCATGGTATTCAAAAGCCCAGAATCCCAGCACGTGCCCTACGGGAACTCCACGCGCATGCGCATACGCTCTTTTCGATTTCGGCGTGACGAAATGCGAAATTCGTGTCGCTCTCCATGGCATCTCATGAAGCAACTATTCCTGAACGCTGAGTGAAAATTTCATGGAAATCCTCCGAAAATTGGCCGAGATACAGCGTTTTGAAGAGAGGAGGTAATTTGTTGAATTTGGTCTTTTTCAAGCTGGTGCGAAAGAGGACGTCGGGAATGGGCGCAAACTTCCCGCCTGCCCCCTCTCTGGGCTATTCCCTCCTAAAAGTCACGATTGCGTGTGATTGGTGATGAGTTGGCTGTAAATGGAAGTTGCTTCTTCAAGACCAGCACCAAGGGAACACGACACAACCTTTAAATCTTTGAGAAACGTGAGAAGTTAAAATTCAAAAGAAATTGGCGGTAAATTGGTTTTTGGCATGCAGGAAAAGATTTATGAAACTTTGCATACTAGACATTAAAATAGCACTTCAGTCATACAAGCACTGTGCCGAGACCGCTGAAGGCAGCGACTTGAAATTTTCAGCACTTGTTCTACGAAGCCTGGCCGACATTTTGCCACCGGAATCGAGTGTTTTCACCGCGTGGAAGCACCACGCGTCGCGTGGAAAGAGAGAGTACTATTCGTCCCGACTTTTCAGTTTGCAATGGACTTGAGCAGTGATGTAGACTGCTGTACAGCAGTGATTGAGCATAAAGTGCCAGGTATCGGTGCCACATTGCATAACCGGCTCCAAGGTATGATTGTTTGTCTCAATATCGTCCTTCACCACTTGTAGTTTATACCATTGTCATACATTAATGTAGCCTCTTGTCATTTTCGCAACTTTCGAGCCAGAACGCCACCAAGGTGGGAATGTGCGAGGGGGGGGGGACTTAGAGTTAGGGTTAGTGGCTGAAACTGCGGGGGGGGGGGGGGGGGGTGTCTCTCCCTGACACTATATTTAAACCTTAGATAATCGTTAGAATTTGAAGTGATAAGAAATCGGCGCTGAGTATCTTTTGGCAGGAAAAGATTCACGAAAATTCTCCAATTAGACATTACAACTGCACATCAGACACACACGTGCTGTGTCGAGACCGCTGAAGACAGCAACTTGAAATTTTCCTAACTTGTTCTATGGAGCCTGTCTGACATTATTGCATCCAATGCGAGTGTCCAGACCGCGTGGAAACATCGCGCGTCGCGTGGAAAGTGAGAACACTATTTGTCCCGACTCTATCAGTTTGGAATGGACCTAGGCAGTGTTGTAGACAACTGTAGAGCTGCGACTGAGTATGAAGTCACTGTTTCTTTTGCCAACTTGCCTAACTGGCTTCAAGGTATGATTTTGCATCTGTATATCGTCGAGACCGCCAGCAGTTTATACCGTTGTCATATGTTAAGGTAACCTTTTTTTCATTTTCGCCAACTTTAGACCCACATTTGAGGGTATCTTCCTTCACCCTCATCTACAGCAAAATCTAGCTCTAAGAGGTTTTTGGTTTTTTACATTTTCTATTAGGGTATAAAATGAGCTACCAAATGGTGGCCTATATTTAAAAAATGCCTCCTGGGATTCTGACATACAAGCGATTTGAAAATAAGGTACTTTTTTACCCATTTTCGGTTTTTGTTGCCATGGTAACACAACGATCGACAAAAATTTCGGTAAAAAATTATCGGAAACTTTTTGGACACATTACATACTATCCACTTCCAAAATTTCAGCTGTCTATCTTGAATAGTTATTGACATATAGCACCAAATGCCTTAACTGGCCACTTTTTTGAAAATTAGCCTCGTTCTGAAATGCATGATAAAACCTGCAGAAAATCCATTTTTATCCCAAAATGTGCAGACCCTCTTGTGTCACAACTTGTGTTAACTTCAACCCTATAGACCTTTTGACTGCCAAGTTATTAAGAAAAATGTGCTTAGAAAGTAGGTTTTTTTTACAAATCTGAACTTCGAGCCTCGTTTTCACCTTGATCCTGTGACCCGTGTGAAATTTTTTTTTTTCGTTATCATGGAGACCCATCATTTTTCTAACACCTCCCACACTTTTCATAAAGAAGTTCATGAGGGTTTAGATGCTATTAAAGTATTCCCAAACCACCTATTTTTTAGCGTTACCATGGTTACCAATGCAAATGGTAACACAACGATCGACGAAAATTTCGGTAAAAAATTATCGAATACTTTTTGGCCACATTACATACTATCTCCTTCCAAAATTTCAGCTGTCTATCTTGAATAGTTATTGACATATAGCACCAAATGCCTTAACTGGCCACTTTTTTGAAAATTAGCCTCGTTCTGAAATGCATGATAAAACCTGCAGAAAATCCATTTTTATTCCAAAATGTGCAGACTCTCTTGTTTCACAACTTGTGTTAATTTCAACCCTATAGACCTTTTGACTGCCAAGTTATTAAGAAAAAAGTGCTTACAAAGTAGGTTTTTTTACAAATCTGAACTTCGAGCCTCGTTTTCACCTTGATCCTGTGACCCGTGTGAAATTTTTTTTTTTCGTTATCATGGAGACCCATCATTTTTCTAACACCTCCCACACTTTTCATAAAGAAGTTCATGTGGGTTTAGATGCTATTAAAGTATTCCCAAACCACCTATTTTTGAGCGTTTCCATGGTTACCAACGAAATTCATTGAAAATGACCCAGACGAGGTCATAGAGGACATTGAGCTTGTTCACCTGTCCAAATTTCATCATCCTGCTCCGTATAGTTTCTGAGATCATTCGCCCTTCAATTTTTGGCGGAAGAATAAGAATAATAATAATAATAATAATAATAAGAATAATAAACATGAATTTAACAATAACAATAAGTTTACACAGAGTGTAAACTTAATAATAGATTGTATATAGAGTACCCATACAGTACTAGACGGGTGTGATTATGACTGCAGGGCAGATCATCACAAGTTTCCACTCTTTTCGAAAATTCGCAAAACACTAGGCTCCATGTAGAGTAGATTGTGGCCACAGTTTTTGGAGCAGCGACTTCAAATTTTCAGCACTTGTTCTACAAGCTTTGCTAAAAACAGCCATGGTATTCAAAAGCCCAGAATCCCAGCACGTGCCCTACGGGAACTCCACGCGCATGCGCATACGCTCTTTTCGATTTCGGCGTGACGAAATGCGAAATTCGTGTCGCTCTCCATGGCATCTCATGAAGCAACTATTCCTGAACGCTGAGTGAAAATTTCATGGAAATCCTCCGAAAATTGGCCGAGATACAGCGTTTTGAAGAGAGGAGGTAATTTGTTGAATTTGGTCTTTTTCAAGCTGGTGCGAAAGAGGACGTCGGGAATGGGCGCAAACTTCCCGCCTGCCCCCTCTCTGGGCTATTCCCTCCTAAAAGTCACGATTGCGTGTGATTGGTGATGAGTTGGCTGTAAATGGAAGTTGCTTCTTCAAGACCAGCACCAAGGGAACACGACACAACCTTTAAATCTTTGAGAAACGTGAGAAGTTAAAATTCAAAAGAAATTGGCGGTAAATTGGTTTTTGGCATGCAGGAAAAGATTTATGAAACTTTGCATACTAGACATTAAAATAGCACTTCAGTCATACAAGCACTGTGCCGAGACCGCTGAAGGCAGCGACTTGAAATTTTCAGCACTTGTTCTACGAAGCCTGGCCGACATTTTGCCACCGGAATCGAGTGTTTTCACCGCGTGGAAGCACCACGCGTCGCGTGGAAAGAGAGAGTACTATTCGTCCCGACTTTTCAGTTTGCAATGGACTTGAGCAGTGATGTAGACTGCTGTACAGCAGTGATTGAGCATAAAGTGCCAGGTATCGGTGCCACATTGCATAACCGGCTCCAAGGTATGATTGTTTGTCTCAATATCGTCCTTCACCACTTGTAGTTTATACCATTGTCATACATTAATGTAGCCTCTTGTCATTTTCGCAACTTTCGAGCCAGAACGCCACCAAGGTGGGAATGTGCGAGGGGGGGGGGACTTAGAGTTAGGGTTAGTGGCTGAAACTGCGGGGGGGGGGGGGGGGTGTCTCTCCCTGACACTATATTTAAACCTTAGATAATCGTTAGAATTTGAAGTGATAAGAAATCGGCGCTGAGTATCTTTTGGCAGGAAAAGATTCACGAAAATTCTCCAATTAGACATTACAACTGCACATCAGACACACACGTGCTGTGTCGAGACCGCTGAAGACAGCGACTTGAAATTTTCCTAACTTGTTCTATGGAGCCTGTCTGACATTATTGCATCCAATGCGAGTGTCCAGACCGCGTGGAAACATCGCGCGTCGCGTGGAAAGTGAGAACACTATTTGTCCCGACTCTATCAGTTTGGAATGGACCTAGGCAGTGTTGTAGACAACTGTAGAGCTGCGACTGAGTATGAAGTCACTGTTTCTTTTGCCAACTTGCCTAACTGGCTTCAAGGTATGATTTTGCATCTGTATATCGTCGAGACCGCCAGCAGTTTATACCGTTGTCATATGTTAAGGTAACCTTTTTTTCATTTTCGCCAACTTTAGACCCACATTTGAGGGTATCTTCCTTCACCCTCATCTACAGCAAAATCTAGCTCTAAGAGGTTTTTGGTTTTTTACATTTTCTATTAGGGTATAAAATGAGCTACCAAATGGTGGCCTATATTTAAAAAATGCCTCCTGGGATTCTGACATACAAGCGATTTGAAAATAAGGTACTTTTTTACCCATTTTCGGTTTTTGTTGCCATGGTAACACAACGATCGACAAAAATTTCGGTAAAAAATTATCGGAAACTTTTTGGACACATTACATACTATCCACTTCCAAAATTTCAGCTGTCTATCTTGAATAGTTATTGACATATAGCACCAAATGCCTTAACTGGCCACTTTTTTGAAAATTAGCCTCGTTCTGAAATGCATGATAAAACCTGCAGAAAATCCATTTTTATCCCAAAATGTGCAGACCCTCTTGTGTCACAACTTGTGTTAACTTCAACCCTATAGACCTTTTGACTGCCAAGTTATTAAGAAAAATGTGCTTAGAAAGTAGGTTTTTTTTACAAATCTGAACTTCGAGCCTCGTTTTCACCTTGATCCTGTGACCCGTGTGAAATTTTTTTTTTTCGTTATCATGGAGACCCATCATTTTTCTAACACCTCCCACACTTTTCATAAAGAAGTTCATGAGGGTTTAGATGCTATTAAAGTATTCCCAAACCACCTATTTTTTAGCGTTACCATGGTTACCAATGCAAATGGTAACACAACGATCGACGAAAATTTCGGTAAAAAATTATCGAATACTTTTTGGCCACATTACATACTATCTCCTTCCAAAATTTCAGCTGTCTATCTTGAATAGTTATTGACATATAGCACCAAATGCCTTAACTGGCCACTTTTTTGAAAATTAGCCTCGTTCTGAAATGCATGATAAAACCTGCAGAAAATCCATTTTTATTCCAAAATGTGCAGACTCTCTTGTTTCACAACTTGTGTTAATTTCAACCCTATAGACCTTTTGACTGCCAAGTTATTAAGAAAAAAGTGCTTACAAAGTAGGTTTTTTTACAAATCTGAACTTCGAGCCTCGTTTTCACCTTGATCCTGTGACCCGTGTGAAATTTTTTTTTTTCGTTATCATGGAGACCCATCATTTTTCTAACACCTCCCACACTTTTCATAAAGAAGTTCATGTGGGTTTAGATGCTATTAAAGTATTCCCAAACCACCTATTTTTGAGCGTTTCCATGGTTACCAACGAAATTCATTGAAAATGACCCAGACGAGGTCATAGAGGACATTGAGCTTGTTCACCTGTCCAAATTTCATCATCCTGCTCCGTATAGTTTCTGAGATCATTCGCCCTTCAATTTTTGGCGGAAGAATAAGAATAATAATAATAATAATAATAATAATAAGAATAATAAACATGAATTTAACAATAACAATAAGTTTACACAGAGTGTAAACTTAATAATAGATTGTATATAGAGTACCCATACAGTACTAGACGGGTGTGATTATGACTGCAGGGCAGATCATCACAAGTTTCCACTCTTTTCGAAAATTCGCAAAACACTAGGCTCCATGTAGAGTAGATTGTGGCCACAGTTTTTGGAGCAGCGACTTCAAATTTTCAGCACTTGTTCTACAAGCTTTGCTAAAAACAGCCATGGTATTCAAAAGCCCAGAATCCCAGCACGTGCCCTACGGGAACTCCACGCGCATGCGCATACGCTCTTTTCGATTTCGGCGTGACGAAATGCGAAATTCGTGTCGCTCTCCATGGCATCTCATGAAGCAACTATTCCTGAACGCTGAGTGAAAATTTCATGGAAATCCTCCGAAAATTGGCCGAGATACAGCGTTTTGAAGAGAGGAGGTAATTTGTTGAATTTGGTCTTTTTCAAGCTGGTGCGAAAGAGGACGTCGGGAATGGGCGCAAACTTCCCGCCTGCCCCCTCTCTGGGCTATTCCCTCCTAAAAGTCACGATTGCGTGTGATTGGTGATGAGTTGGCTGTAAATGGAAGTTGCTTCTTCAAGACCAGCACCAAGGGAACACGACACAACCTTTAAATCTTTGAGAAACGTGAGAAGTTAAAATTCAAAAGAAATTGGCGGTAAATTGGTTTTTGGCATGCAGGAAAAGATTTATGAAACTTTGCATACTAGACATTAAAATAGCACTTCAGTCATACAAGCACTGTGCCGAGACCGCTGAAGGCAGCGACTTGAAATTTTCAGCACTTGTTCTACGAAGCCTGGCCGACATTTTGCCACCGGAATCGAGTGTTTTCACCGCGTGGAAGCACCACGCGTCGCGTGGAAAGAGAGAGTACTATTCGTCCCGACTTTTCAGTTTGCAATGGACTTGAGCAGTGATGTAGACTGCTGTACAGCAGTGATTGAGCATAAAGTGCCAGGTATCGGTGCCACATTGCATAACCGGCTCCAAGGTATGATTGTTTGTCTCAATATCGTCCTTCACCACTTGTAGTTTATACCATTGTCATACATTAATGTAGCCTCTTGTCATTTTCGCAACTTTCGAGCCAGAACGCCACCAAGGTGGGAATGTGCGAGGGGGGGGGGGACTTAGAGTTAGGGTTAGTGGCTGAAACTGCGGGGGGGGGGGGGGTGTCTCTCCCTGACACTATATTTAAACCTTAGATAATCGTTAGAATTTGAAGTGATAAGAAATCGGCGCTGAGTATCTTTTGGCAGGAAAAGATTCACGAAAATTCTCCAATTAGACATTACAACTGCACATCAGACACACACGTGCTGTGTCGAGACCGCTGAAGACAGCGACTTGAAATTTTCCTAACTTGTTCTATGGAGCCTGTCTGACATTATTGCATCCAATGCGAGTGTCCAGACCGCGTGGAAACATCGCGCGTCGCGTGGAAAGTGAGAACACTATTTGTCCCGACTCTATCAGTTTGGAATGGACCTAGGCAGTGTTGTAGACAACTGTAGAGCTGCGACTGAGTATGAAGTCACTGTTTCTTTTGCCAACTTGCCTAACTGGCTTCAAGGTATGATTTTGCATCTGTATATCGTCGAGACCGCCAGCAGTTTATACCGTTGTCATATGTTAAGGTAACCTTTTTTTCATTTTCGCCAACTTTAGACCCACATTTGAGGGTATCTTCCTTCACCCTCATCTACAGCAAAATCTAGCTCTAAGAGGTTTTTGGTTTTTTACATTTTCTATTAGGGTATAAAATGAGCTACCAAATGGTGGCCTATATTTAAAAAATGCCTCCTGGGATTCTGACATACAAGCGATTTGAAAATAAGGTACTTTTTTACCCATTTTCGGTTTTTGTTGCCATGGTAACACAACGATCGACAAAAATTTCGGTAAAAAATTATCGGAAACTTTTTGGACACATTACATACTATCCACTTCCAAAATTTCAGCTGTCTATCTTGAATAGTTATTGACATATAGCACCAAATGCCTTAACTGGCCACTTTTTTGAAAATTAGCCTCGTTCTGAAATGCATGATAAAACCTGCAGAAAATCCATTTTTATCCCAAAATGTGCAGACCCTCTTGTGTCACAACTTGTGTTAACTTCAACCCTATAGACCTTTTGACTGCCAAGTTATTAAGAAAAATGTGCTTAGAAAGTAGGTTTTTTTTACAAATCTGAACTTCGAGCCTCGTTTTCACCTTGATCCTGTGACCCGTGTGAAATTTTTTTTTTTCGTTATCATGGAGACCCATCATTTTTCTAACACCTCCCACACTTTTCATAAAGAAGTTCATGAGGGTTTAGATGCTATTAAAGTATTCCCAAACCACCTATTTTTTAGCGTTACCATGGTTACCAATGCAAATGGTAACACAACGATCGACGAAAATTTCGGTAAAAAATTATCGAATACTTTTTGGCCACATTACATACTATCTCCTTCCAAAATTTCAGCTGTCTATCTTGAATAGTTATTGACATATAGCACCAAATGCCTTAACTGGCCACTTTTTTGAAAATTAGCCTCGTTCTGAAATGCATGATAAAACCTGCAGAAAATCCATTTTTATTCCAAAATGTGCAGACTCTCTTGTTTCACAACTTGTGTTAATTTCAACCCTATAGACCTTTTGACTGCCAAGTTATTAAGAAAAAAGTGCTTACAAAGTAGGTTTTTTTACAAATCTGAACTTCGAGCCTCGTTTTCACCTTGATCCTGTGACCCGTGTGAAATTTTTTTTTTTCGTTATCATGGAGACCCATCATTTTTCTAACACCTCCCACACTTTTCATAAAGAAGTTCATGTGGGTTTAGATGCTATTAAAGTATTCCCAAACCACCTATTTTTGAGCGTTTCCATGGTTACCAACGAAATTCATTGAAAATGACCCAGACGAGGTCATAGAGGACATTGAGCTTGTTCACCTGTCCAAATTTCATCATCCTGCTCCGTATAGTTTCTGAGATCATTCGCCCTTCAATTTTTGGCGGAAGAATAAGAATAATAATAATAATAATAATAATAAGAATAATAAACATGAATTTAACAATAACAATAAGTTTACACAGAGTGTAAACTTAATAATAGATTGTATATAGAGTACCCATACAGTACTAGACGGGTGTGATTATGACTGCAGGGCAGATCATCACAAGTTTCCACTCTTTTCGAAAATTCGCAAAACACTAGGCTCCATGTAGAGTAGATTGTGGCCACAGTTTTTGGAGCAGCGACTTCAAATTTTCAGCACTTGTTCTACAAGCTTTGCTAAAAACAGCCATGGTATTCAAAAGCCCAGAATCCCAGCACGTGCCCTACGGGAACTCCACGCGCATGCGCATACGCTCTTTTCGATTTCGGCGTGACGAAATGCGAAATTCGTGTCGCTCTCCATGGCATCTCATGAAGCAACTATTCCTGAACGCTGAGTGAAAATTTCATGGAAATCCTCCGAAAATTGGCCGAGATACAGCGTTTTGAAGAGAGGAGGTAATTTGTTGAATTTGGTCTTTTTCAAGCTGGTGCGAAAGAGGACGTCGGGAATGGGCGCAAACTTCCCGCCTGCCCCCTCTCTGGGCTATTCCCTCCTAAAAGTCACGATTGCGTGTGATTGGTGATGAGTTGGCTGTAAATGGAAGTTGCTTCTTCAAGACCAGCACCAAGGGAACACGACACAACCTTTAAATCTTTGAGAAACGTGAGAAGTTAAAATTCAAAAGAAATTGGCGGTAAATTGGTTTTTGGCATGCAGGAAAAGATTTATGAAACTTTGCATACTAGACATTAAAATAGCACTTCAGTCATACAAGCACTGTGCCGAGACCGCTGAAGGCAGCGACTTGAAATTTTCAGCACTTGTTCTACGAAGCCTGGCCGACATTTTGCCACCGGAATCGAGTGTTTTCACCGCGTGGAAGCACCACGCGTCGCGTGGAAAGAGAGAGTACTATTCGTCCCGACTTTTCAGTTTGCAATGGACTTGAGCAGTGATGTAGACTGCTGTACAGCAGTGATTGAGCATAAAGTGCCAGGTATCGGTGCCACATTGCATAACCGGCTCCAAGGTATGATTGTTTGTCTCAATATCGTCCTTCACCACTTGTAGTTTATACCATTGTCATACATTAATGTAGCCTCTTGTCATTTTCGCAACTTTCGAGCCAGAACGCCACCAAGGTGGGAATGTGCGAGGGGGGGGGGGGACTTAGAGTTAGGGTTAGTGGCTGAAACTGCGGGGGGGGGGGGGGGGTGTCTCTCCCTGACACTATATTTAAACCTTAGATAATCGTTAGAATTTGAAGTGATAAGAAATCGGCGCTGAGTATCTTTTGGCAGGAAAAGATTCACGAAAATTCTCCAATTAGACATTACAACTGCACATCAGACACACACGTGCTGTGTCGAGACCGCTGAAGACAGCGACTTGAAATTTTCCTAACTTGTTCTATGGAGCCTGTCTGACATTATTGCATCCAATGCGAGTGTCCAGACCGCGTGGAAACATCGCGCGTCGCGTGGAAAGTGAGAACACTATTTGTCCCGACTCTATCAGTTTGGAATGGACCTAGGCAGTGTTGTAGACAACTGTAGAGCTGCGACTGAGTATGAAGTCACTGTTTCTTTTGCCAACTTGCCTAACTGGCTTCAAGGTATGATTTTGCATCTGTATATCGTCGAGACCGCCAGCAGTTTATACCGTTGTCATATGTTAAGGTAACCTTTTTTTCATTTTCGCCAACTTTAGACCCACATTTGAGGGTATCTTCCTTCACCCTCATCTACAGCAAAATCTAGCTCTAAGAGGTTTTTGGTTTTTTACATTTTCTATTAGGGTATAAAATGAGCTACCAAATGGTGGCCTATATTTAAAAAATGCCTCCTGGGATTCTGACATACAAGCGATTTGAAAATAAGGTACTTTTTTACCCATTTTCGGTTTTTGTTGCCATGGTAACACAACGATCGACAAAAATTTCGGTAAAAAATTATCGGAAACTTTTTGGACACATTACATACTATCCACTTCCAAAATTTCAGCTGTCTATCTTGAATAGTTATTGACATATAGCACCAAATGCCTTAACTGGCCACTTTTTTGAAAATTAGCCTCGTTCTGAAATGCATGATAAAACCTGCAGAAAATCCATTTTTATCCCAAAATGTGCAGACCCTCTTGTGTCACAACTTGTGTTAACTTCAACCCTATAGACCTTTTGACTGCCAAGTTATTAAGAAAAATGTGCTTAGAAAGTAGGTTTTTTTTACAAATCTGAACTTCGAGCCTCGTTTTCACCTTGATCCTGTGACCCGTGTGAAATTTTTTTTTTTCGTTATCATGGAGACCCATCATTTTTCTAACACCTCCCACACTTTTCATAAAGAAGTTCATGAGGGTTTAGATGCTATTAAAGTATTCCCAAACCACCTATTTTTTAGCGTTACCATGGTTACCAATGCAAATGGTAACACAACGATCGACGAAAATTTCGGTAAAAAATTATCGAATACTTTTTGGCCACATTACATACTATCTCCTTCCAAAATTTCAGCTGTCTATCTTGAATAGTTATTGACATATAGCACCAAATGCCTTAACTGGCCACTTTTTTGAAAATTAGCCTCGTTCTGAAATGCATGATAAAACCTGCAGAAAATCCATTTTTATTCCAAAATGTGCAGACTCTCTTGTTTCACAACTTGTGTTAATTTCAACCCTATAGACCTTTTGACTGCCAAGTTATTAAGAAAAAAGTGCTTACAAAGTAGGTTTTTTTACAAATCTGAACTTCGAGCCTCGTTTTCACCTTGATCCTGTGACCCGTGTGAAATTTTTTTTTTTCGTTATCATGGAGACCCATCATTTTTCTAACACCTCCCACACTTTTCATAAAGAAGTTCATGTGGGTTTAGATGCTATTAAAGTATTCCCAAACCACCTATTTTTGAGCGTTTCCATGGTTACCAACGAAATTCATTGAAAATGACCCAGACGAGGTCATAGAGGACATTGAGCTTGTTCACCTGTCCAAATTTCATCATCCTGCTCCGTATAGTTTCTGAGATCATTCGCCCTTCAATTTTTGGCGGAAGAATAAGAATAATAATAATAATAATAATAATAATAAGAATAATAAACATGAATTTAACAATAACAATAAGTTTACACAGAGTGTAAACTTAATAATAGATTGTATATAGAGTACCCATACAGTACTAGACGGGTGTGATTATGACTGCAGGGCAGATCATCACAAGTTTCCACTCTTTTCGAAAATTCGCAAAACACTAGGCTCCATGTAGAGTAGATTGTGGCCACAGTTTTTGGAGCAGCGACTTCAAATTTTCAGCACTTGTTCTACAAGCTTTGCTAAAAACAGCCATGGTATTCAAAAGCCCAGAATCCCAGCACGTGCCCTACGGGAACTCCACGCGCATGCGCATACGCTCTTTTCGATTTCGGCGTGACGAAATGCGAAATTCGTGTCGCTCTCCATGGCATCTCATGAAGCAACTATTCCTGAACGCTGAGTGAAAATTTCATGGAAATCCTCCGAAAATTGGCCGAGATACAGCGTTTTGAAGAGAGGAGGTAATTTGTTGAATTTGGTCTTTTTCAAGCTGGTGCGAAAGAGGACGTCGGGAATGGGCGCAAACTTCCCGCCTGCCCCCTCTCTGGGCTATTCCCTCCTAAAAGTCACGATTGCGTGTGATTGGTGATGAGTTGGCTGTAAATGGAAGTTGCTTCTTCAAGACCAGCACCAAGGGAACACGACACAACCTTTAAATCTTTGAGAAACGTGAGAAGTTAAAATTCAAAAGAAATTGGCGGTAAATTGGTTTTTGGCATGCAGGAAAAGATTTATGAAACTTTGCATACTAGACATTAAAATAGCACTTCAGTCATACAAGCACTGTGCCGAGACCGCTGAAGGCAGCGACTTGAAATTTTCAGCACTTGTTCTACGAAGCCTGGCCGACATTTTGCCACCGGAATCGAGTGTTTTCACCGCGTGGAAGCACCACGCGTCGCGTGGAAAGAGAGAGTACTATTCGTCCCGACTTTTCAGTTTGCAATGGACTTGAGCAGTGATGTAGACTGCTGTACAGCAGTGATTGAGCATAAAGTGCCAGGTATCGGTGCCACATTGCATAACCGGCTCCAAGGTATGATTGTTTGTCTCAATATCGTCCTTCACCACTTGTAGTTTATACCATTGTCATACATTAATGTAGCCTCTTGTCATTTTCGCAACTTTCGAGCCAGAACGCCACCAAGGTGGGAATGTGCGAGGGGGGGGGGGACTTAGAGTTAGGGTTAGTGGCTGAAACTGCGGGGGGGGGGGGGGGGGTGTCTCTCCCTGACACTATATTTAAACCTTAGATAATCGTTAGAATTTGAAGTGATAAGAAATCGGCGCTGAGTATCTTTTGGCAGGAAAAGATTCACGAAAATTCTCCAATTAGACATTACAACTGCACATCAGACACACACGTGCTGTGTCGAGACCGCTGAAGACAGCGACTTGAAATTTTCCTAACTTGTTCTATGGAGCCTGTCTGACATTATTGCATCCAATGCGAGTGTCCAGACCGCGTGGAAACATCGCGCGTCGCGTGGAAAGTGAGAACACTATTTGTCCCGACTCTATCAGTTTGGAATGGACCTAGGCAGTGTTGTAGACAACTGTAGAGCTGCGACTGAGTATGAAGTCACTGTTTCTTTTGCCAACTTGCCTAACTGGCTTCAAGGTATGATTTTGCATCTGTATATCGTCGAGACCGCCAGCAGTTTATACCGTTGTCATATGTTAAGGTAACCTTTTTTTCATTTTCGCCAACTTTAGACCCACATTTGAGGGTATCTTCCTTCACCCTCATCTACAGCAAAATCTAGCTCTAAGAGGTTTTTGGTTTTTTACATTTTCTATTAGGGTATAAAATGAGCTACCAAATGGTGGCCTATATTTAAAAAATGCCTCCTGGGATTCTGACATACAAGCGATTTGAAAATAAGGTACTTTTTTACCCATTTTCGGTTTTTGTTGCCATGGTAACACAACGATCGACAAAAATTTCGGTAAAAAATTATCGGAAACTTTTTGGACACATTACATACTATCCACTTCCAAAATTTCAGCTGTCTATCTTGAATAGTTATTGACATATAGCACCAAATGCCTTAACTGGCCACTTTTTTGAAAATTAGCCTCGTTCTGAAATGCATGATAAAACCTGCAGAAAATCCATTTTTATCCCAAAATGTGCAGACCCTCTTGTGTCACAACTTGTGTTAACTTCAACCCTATAGACCTTTTGACTGCCAAGTTATTAAGAAAAATGTGCTTAGAAAGTAGGTTTTTTTTACAAATCTGAACTTCGAGCCTCGTTTTCACCTTGATCCTGTGACCCGTGTGAAATTTTTTTTTTTCGTTATCATGGAGACCCATCATTTTTCTAACACCTCCCACACTTTTCATAAAGAAGTTCATGAGGGTTTAGATGCTATTAAAGTATTCCCAAACCACCTATTTTTTAGCGTTACCATGGTTACCAATGCAAATGGTAACACAACGATCGACGAAAATTTCGGTAAAAAATTATCGAATACTTTTTGGCCACATTACATACTATCTCCTTCCAAAATTTCAGCTGTCTATCTTGAATAGTTATTGACATATAGCACCAAAGCCTTAACTGGCCACTTTTTTGAAAATTAGCCTCGTTCTGAAATGCATGATAAAACCTGCAGAAAATCCATTTTTATTCCAAAATGTGCAGACTCTCTTGTTTCACAACTTGTGTTAATTTCAACCCTATAGACCTTTTGACTGCCAAGTTATTAAGAAAAAAGTGCTTACAAAGTAGGTTTTTTTACAAATCTGAACTTCGAGCCTCGTTTTCACCTTGATCCTGTGACCCGTGTGAAATTTTTTTTTTTCGTTATCATGGAGACCCATCATTTTTCTAACACCTCCCACACTTTTCATAAAGAAGTTCATGTGGGTTTAGATGCTATTAAAGTATTCCCAAACCACCTATTTTTGAGCGTTTCCATGGTTACCAACGAAATTCATTGAAAATGACCCAGACGAGGTCATAGAGGACATTGAGCTTGTTCACCTGTCCAAATTTCATCATCCTGCTCCGTATAGTTTCTGAGATCATTCGCCCTTCAATTTTTGGCGGAAGAATAAGAATAATAATAATAATAATAATAATAATAAGAATAATAAACATGAATTTAACAATAACAATAAGTTTACACAGAGTGTAAACTTAATAATAGATTGTATATAGAGTACCCATACAGTACTAGACGGGTGTGATTATGACTGCAGGGCAGATCATCACAAGTTTCCACTCTTTTCGAAAATTCGCAAAACACTAGGCTCCATGTAGAGTAGATTGTGGCCACAGTTTTTGGAGCAGCGACTTCAAATTTTCAGCACTTGTTCTACAAGCTTTGCTAAAAACAGCCATGGTATTCAAAAGCCCAGAATCCCAGCACGTGCCCTACGGGAACTCCACGCGCATGCGCATACGCTCTTTTCGATTTCGGCGTGACGAAATGCGAAATTCGTGTCGCTCTCCATGGCATCTCATGAAGCAACTATTCCTGAACGCTGAGTGAAAATTTCATGGAAATCCTCCGAAAATTGGCCGAGATACAGCGTTTTGAAGAGAGGAGGTAATTTGTTGAATTTGGTCTTTTTCAAGCTGGTGCGAAAGAGGACGTCGGGAATGGGCGCAAACTTCCCGCCTGCCCCCTCTCTGGGCTATTCCCTCCTAAAAGTCACGATTGCGTGTGATTGGTGATGAGTTGGCTGTAAATGGAAGTTGCTTCTTCAAGACCAGCACCAAGGGAACACGACACAACCTTTAAATCTTTGAGAAACGTGAGAAGTTAAAATTCAAAAGAAATTGGCGGTAAATTGGTTTTTGGCATGCAGGAAAAGATTTATGAAACTTTGCATACTAGACATTAAAATAGCACTTCAGTCATACAAGCACTGTGCCGAGACCGCTGAAGGCAGCGACTTGAAATTTTCAGCACTTGTTCTACGAAGCCTGGCCGACATTTTGCCACCGGAATCGAGTGTTTTCACCGCGTGGAAGCACCACGCGTCGCGTGGAAAGAGAGAGTACTATTCGTCCCGACTTTTCAGTTTGCAATGGACTTGAGCAGTGATGTAGACTGCTGTACAGCAGTGATTGAGCATAAAGTGCCAGGTATCGGTGCCACATTGCATAACCGGCTCCAAGGTATGATTGTTTGTCTCAATATCGTCCTTCACCACTTGTAGTTTATACCATTGTCATACATTAATGTAGCCTCTTGTCATTTTCGCAACTTTCGAGCCAGAACGCCACCAAGGTGGGAATGTGCGAGGGGGGGGGGGACTTAGAGTTAGGGTTAGTGGCTGAAACTGCGGGGGGGGGGGGGGGGGTGTCTCTCCCTGACACTATATTTAAACCTTAGATAATCGTTAGAATTTGAAGTGATAAGAAATCGGCGCTGAGTATCTTTTGGCAGGAAAAGATTCACGAAAATTCTCCAATTAGACATTACAACTGCACATCAGACACACACGTGCTGTGTCGAGACCGCTGAAGACAGCGACTTGAAATTTTCCTAACTTGTTCTATGGAGCCTGTCTGACATTATTGCATCCAATGCGAGTGTCCAGACCGCGTGGAAACATCGCGCGTCGCGTGGAAAGTGAGAACACTATTTGTCCCGACTCTATCAGTTTGGAATGGACCTAGGCAGTGTTGTAGACAACTGTAGAGCTGCGACTGAGTATGAAGTCACTGTTTCTTTTGCCAACTTGCCTAACTGGCTTCAAGGTATGATTTTGCATCTGTATATCGTCGAGACCGCCAGCAGTTTATACCGTTGTCATATGTTAAGGTAACCTTTTTTTCATTTTCGCCAACTTTAGACCCACATTTGAGGGTATCTTCCTTCACCCTCATCTACAGCAAAATCTAGCTCTAAGAGGTTTTTGGTTTTTTACATTTTCTATTAGGGTATAAAATGAGCTACCAAATGGTGGCCTATATTTAAAAAATGCCTCCTGGGATTCTGACATACAAGCGATTTGAAAATAAGGTACTTTTTTACCCATTTTCGGTTTTTGTTGCCATGGTAACACAACGATCGACAAAAATTTCGGTAAAAAATTATCGGAAACTTTTTGGACACATTACATACTATCCACTTCCAAAATTTCAGCTGTCTATCTTGAATAGTTATTGACATATAGCACCAAATGCCTTAACTGGCCACTTTTTTGAAAATTAGCCTCGTTCTGAAATGCATGATAAAACCTGCAGAAAATCCATTTTTATCCCAAAATGTGCAGACCCTCTTGTGTCACAACTTGTGTTAACTTCAACCCTATAGACCTTTTGACTGCCAAGTTATTAAGAAAAATGTGCTTAGAAAGTAGGTTTTTTTTACAAATCTGAACTTCGAGCCTCGTTTTCACCTTGATCCTGTGACCCGTGTGAAATTTTTTTTTTTCGTTATCATGGAGACCCATCATTTTTCTAACACCTCCCACACTTTTCATAAAGAAGTTCATGAGGGTTTAGATGCTATTAAAGTATTCCCAAACCACCTATTTTTTAGCGTTACCATGGTTACCAATGCAAATGGTAACACAACGATCGACGAAAATTTCGGTAAAAAATTATCGAATACTTTTTGGCCACATTACATACTATCTCCTTCCAAAATTTCAGCTGTCTATCTTGAATAGTTATTGACATATAGCACCAAATGCCTTAACTGGCCACTTTTTTGAAAATTAGCCTCGTTCTGAAATGCATGATAAAACCTGCAGAAAATCCATTTTTATTCCAAAATGTGCAGACTCTCTTGTTTCACAACTTGTGTTAATTTCAACCCTATAGACCTTTTGACTGCCAAGTTATTAAGAAAAAAGTGCTTACAAAGTAGGTTTTTTTACAAATCTGAACTTCGAGCCTCGTTTTCACCTTGATCCTGTGACCCGTGTGAAATTTTTTTTTTTCGTTATCATGGAGACCCATCATTTTTCTAACACCTCCCACACTTTTCATAAAGAAGTTCATGTGGGTTTAGATGCTATTAAAGTATTCCCAAACCACCTATTTTTGAGCGTTTCCATGGTTACCAACGAAATTCATTGAAAATGACCCAGACGAGGTCATAGAGGACATTGAGCTTGTTCACCTGTCCAAATTTCATCATCCTGCTCCGTATAGTTTCTGAGATCATTCGCCCTTCAATTTTTGGCGGAAGAATAAGAATAATAATAATAATAATAATAATAAGAATAATAAACATGAATTTAACAATAACAATAAGTTTACACAGAGTGTAAACTTAATAATAGATTGTATATAGAGTACCCATACAGTACTAGACGGGTGTGATTATGACTGCAGGGCAGATCATCACAAGTTTCCACTCTTTTCGAAAATTCGCAAAACACTAGGCTCCATGTAGAGTAGATTGTGGCCACAGTTTTTGGAGCAGCGACTTCAAATTTTCAGCACTTGTTCTACAAGCTTTGCTAAAAACAGCCATGGTATTCAAAAGCCCAGAATCCCAGCACGTGCCCTACGGGAACTCCACGCGCATGCGCATACGCTCTTTTCGATTTCGGCGTGACGAAATGCGAAATTCGTGTCGCTCTCCATGGCATCTCATGAAGCAACTATTCCTGAACGCTGAGTGAAAATTTCATGGAAATCCTCCGAAAATTGGCCGAGATACAGCGTTTTGAAGAGAGGAGGTAATTTGTTGAATTTGGTCTTTTTCAAGCTGGTGCGAAAGAGGACGTCGGGAATGGGCGCAAACTTCCCGCCTGCCCCCTCTCTGGGCTATTCCCTCCTAAAAGTCACGATTGCGTGTGATTGGTGATGAGTTGGCTGTAAATGGAAGTTGCTTCTTCAAGACCAGCACCAAGGGAACACGACACAACCTTTAAATCTTTGAGAAACGTGAGAAGTTAAAATTCAAAAGAAATTGGCGGTAAATTGGTTTTTGGCATGCAGGAAAAGATTTATGAAACTTTGCATACTAGACATTAAAATAGCACTTCAGTCATACAAGCACTGTGCCGAGACCGCTGAAGGCAGCGACTTGAAATTTTCAGCACTTGTTCTACGAAGCCTGGCCGACATTTTGCCACCGGAATCGAGTGTTTTCACCGCGTGGAAGCACCACGCGTCGCGTGGAAAGAGAGAGTACTATTCGTCCCGACTTTTCAGTTTGCAATGGACTTGAGCAGTGATGTAGACTGCTGTACAGCAGTGATTGAGCATAAAGTGCCAGGTATCGGTGCCACATTGCATAACCGGCTCCAAGGTATGATTGTTTGTCTCAATATCGTCCTTCACCACTTGTAGTTTATACCATTGTCATACATTAATGTAGCCTCTTGTCATTTTCGCAACTTTCGAGCCAGAACGCCACCAAGGTGGGAATGTGCGAGGGGGGGGGGGGACTTAGAGTTAGGGTTAGTGGCTGAAACTGCGGGGGGGGGGGGGGGGGGGTGTCTCTCCCTGACACTATATTTAAACCTTAGATAATCGTTAGAATTTGAAGTGATAAGAAATCGGCGCTGAGTATCTTTTGGCAGGAAAAGATTCACGAAAATTCTCCAATTAGACATTACAACTGCACATCAGACACACACGTGCTGTGTCGAGACCGCTGAAGACAGCGACTTGAAATTTTCCTAACTTGTTCTATGGAGCCTGTCTGACATTATTGCATCCAATGCGAGTGTCCAGACCGCGTGGAAACATCGCGCGTCGCGTGGAAAGTGAGAACACTATTTGTCCCGACTCTATCAGTTTGGAATGGACCTAGGCAGTGTTGTAGACAACTGTAGAGCTGCGACTGAGTATGAAGTCACTGTTTCTTTTGCCAACTTGCCTAACTGGCTTCAAGGTATGATTTTGCATCTGTATATCGTCGAGACCGCCAGCAGTTTATACCGTTGTCATATGTTAAGGTAACCTTTTTTTCATTTTCGCCAACTTTAGACCCACATTTGAGGGTATCTTCCTTCACCCTCATCTACAGCAAAATCTAGCTCTAAGAGGTTTTTGGTTTTTTACATTTTCTATTAGGGTATAAAATGAGCTACCAAATGGTGGCCTATATTTAAAAAATGCCTCCTGGGATTCTGACATACAAGCGATTTGAAAATAAGGTACTTTTTTACCCATTTTCGGTTTTTGTTGCCATGGTAACACAACGATCGACAAAAATTTCGGTAAAAAATTATCGGAAACTTTTTGGACACATTACATACTATCCACTTCCAAAATTTCAGCTGTCTATCTTGAATAGTTATTGACATATAGCACCAAATGCCTTAACTGGCCACTTTTTTGAAAATTAGCCTCGTTCTGAAATGCATGATAAAACCTGCAGAAAATCCATTTTTATCCCAAAATGTGCAGACCCTCTTGTGTCACAACTTGTGTTAACTTCAACCCTATAGACCTTTTGACTGCCAAGTTATTAAGAAAAATGTGCTTAGAAAGTAGGTTTTTTTTACAAATCTGAACTTCGAGCCTCGTTTTCACCTTGATCCTGTGACCCGTGTGAAATTTTTTTTTTTCGTTATCATGGAGACCCATCATTTTTCTAACACCCTCCCACACTTTTCATAAAGAAGTTCATGAGGGTTTAGATGCTATTAAAGTATTCCCAAACCACCTATTTTTTAGCGTTACCATGGTTACCAATGCAAATGGTAACACAACGATCGACGAAAATTTCGGTAAAAAATTATCGAATACTTTTTGGCCACATTACATACTATCTCCTTCCAAAATTTCAGCTGTCTATCTTGAATAGTTATTGACATATAGCACCAAATGCCTTAACTGGCCACTTTTTTGAAAATTAGCCTCGTTCTGAAATGCATGATAAAACCTGCAGAAAATCCATTTTTATTCCAAAATGTGCAGACTCTCTTGTTTCACAACTTGTGTTAATTTCAACCCTATAGACCTTTTGACTGCCAAGTTATTAAGAAAAAAGTGCTTACAAAGTAGGTTTTTTTACAAATCTGAACTTCGAGCCTCGTTTTCACCTTGATCCTGTGACCCGTGTGAAATTTTTTTTTTTCGTTATCATGGAGACCCATCATTTTTCTAACACCTCCCACACTTTTCATAAAGAAGTTCATGTGGGTTTAGATGCTATTAAAGTATTCCCAAACCACCTATTTTTGAGCGTTTCCATGGTTACCAACGAAATTCATTGAAAATGACCCAGACGAGGTCATAGAGGACATTGAGCTTGTTCACCTGTCCAAATTTCATCATCCTGCTCCGTATAGTTTCTGAGATCATTCGCCCTTCAATTTTTGGCGGAAGAATAAGAATAATAATAATAATAATAATAATAAGAATAATAAACATGAATTTAACAATAACAATAAGTTTACACAGAGTGTAAACTTAATAATAGATTGTATATAGAGTACCCATACAGTACTAGACGGGTGTGATTATGACTGCAGGGCAGATCATCACAAGTTTCCACTCTTTTCGAAAATTCGCAAAACACTAGGCTCCATGTAGAGTAGATTGTGGCCACAGTTTTTGGAGCAGCGACTTCAAATTTTCAGCACTTGTTCTACAAGCTTTGCTAAAAACAGCCATGGTATTCAAAAGCCCAGAATCCCAGCACGTGCCCTACGGGAACTCCACGCGCATGCGCATACGCTCTTTTCGATTTCGGCGTGACGAAATGCGAAATTCGTGTCGCTCTCCATGGCATCTCATGAAGCAACTATTCCTGAACGCTGAGTGAAAATTTCATGGAAATCCTCCGAAAATTGGCCGAGATACAGCGTTTTGAAGAGAGGAGGTAATTTGTTGAA
>JAUFNR010000297.1:0-48482 GCA_031216915.1 Pictodentalium vernedei | reverse complement strand
AATTTTTCGGCTATAGAATGTTAGTTTCCCGCATAAACAGTCAATCGTGTTGATAAAATGATGGATGTTCCGGTGGACTTGCGACAGGCAAGCCTAAAGAATTTGTTGCTGTTCATAAAATCTGTTATTATCTCATCATCCACCCGAAAGTGCATAGTGCCATTTTTTCCTTATTTTCATCTTGTTTGTCGATATATGATTAAGAGAGTTTCTAAAATGAGTACGTATTCCCTATTTTTTGTCAATTTCTCAA
Source organism: Pictodentalium vernedei (assembly GCA_031216915.1). Taxonomy (NCBI): domain Eukaryota; kingdom Metazoa; phylum Mollusca; class Scaphopoda; order Dentaliida; family Dentaliidae; genus Pictodentalium; species Pictodentalium vernedei. The sequence goes on along the minus strand of JAUFNR010000297.1, from coordinate 48,229 downwards.
AAAAAACTATTTTTGTAACACTGTTTGTTTTTACTATGATCAATACGGTTATGTCCAATGATGAATTTGAAATACTACAGCGTGGAAAAATGAGCTTTCGGGTAACTTCGATTGACTATAATCTAACCATTGGTGTTTACTCACTGACATGGGACATTACCCCCAATGAGTATCGTATCGACACCCATTTAGTGCCCAGAGGCCTTGCCAGTCTCTTTGTGGATTATACGTTGAGTGAGGCTTCTACAGGGATTGTGCAAGATCAAGAACTGCAATGGAAACGCTATGAAATGTGGCATAAATATGACGATACGACCAAAAATCAGTATGAAACCGCATATCAACAGCCTGACCAACGAAGCATAAAAATGAATGACGCACAAGTACCGATTACAGATGAACCGATTGATATTCCCTCAATGATCATTGCATTAATGCGCCAACCACCACTCCCCAATGCTCAAAGAGCCGTTGAAGTATTCTACCCAAAGAGCCATCATCCGATTACCATGAAAATGATGGGAACTGAATCTGTTGAAGTACCGGCCGGAAGGTTTTCAAGCTGGAAATGGAAAGGAAAAACAGACCAATACAATATGAGCCTGTGGTATGACCAAAAAACGCGTCGCCCTCTCAAAGTGATTTTTACCAACAACCGTGGAGATCGTTTTTTACTTGAAGCCGACTCTTGGGCGAAAAAACATCAACATCTTGCTGAATAAAACTTTTTTTCAAAATATCTTGAAATACTTTTGGCTTTTTTGAGTACGCACGATGTTTTTGATTTTCAGGCTTCCCTTTATAATCCTTTATCCCATAACTATACTATAGATGTATAAAAAGAGATTTTTTGCAGCGATCTCTCGCTCAATATTGTCAAAGCCTCATATGAATCTGAAAAACCCCAAAAAATAGATACTCCGTATGCAATCTGAACTTGAAGCACACTTGGGATATACATTCGTTGACCAAGAATGGTTACAAGAAGCGTTGACCCATAAGAGCGGAATAACAAGAAAAAATCGACGTCACTACCAACGACTTGAATTTGTTGGGGATGCTGTTTTAGGACTTTTTATTGCAGAAGCGTTGTTTCAACACTATCCGGATGCTGACGAAGGCTTACTGACCCAATGGCGTGCGAATCTTGTTAATCGTGATTTTCTCTGTACGTTGGCTCGCCATTATTCTGTTCAAAACCATGTTGTTGTTGGATCGGATCAAGAGCGGGTTAGAAACAATGAAAGTGTGTTGGCCGATGTTATGGAAGCCATTATTGCCGCTGTGTTTTTTGATAGTGGTTGGAAGCGCACTCGCGAAGTATTGCACCAATGGTTAGATATCCATTTAGGGAATATTCATCACGGTCAGCTAAAGGACCCCAAAAGTGCGTTGCAAGAGTATTTACAAGCACGCAAATGGCCATTGCCTGAATATGTATTAGTTTTGCAAACCGGCCCACAGCATCGCCCTAATTTTGTGGTACAGTTAACCTTGCCTTCATTTCACAGTCGCCGTGAATCATATATATACTCTACTTTTGGTGAGGGTATTCACCGCAAAGAAGCCGAACGTCAGGCAGCGAGACAGGCGATGCGCTATTTACAATCGGTTGATTTAGAATTTGACGAACAATTCACCTAACGTCGGATAGTTTTCTCTATGCTACCCTCTCATTTGTCTCGAACTTTAGTCGTCGCCATCGTTGGGCGGACCAATGCCGGAAAATCAACCTTGATTAACTATTTGCTTCATGAGCATTTATGTATTGTTTCTTCAAAACCACAAACAACGCGACATTTAGTTCAAGGTATTGTTTCTTATCGTGATTGTCAAATGGTGATCACGGATACACCTGGATTTCAAGAAAAACCACGCACTCCGCTAAACCGGTTGATGAATCGTAACCTAGCACAAGCCTTACAAAATCATGATGCGTTGGTTTGGGTACTGGATGTGGAGCACTTTCTTAAAAGACCTGATGTCGAAATACGGGCGATGGAAAAGATTTTAAATCAGACAAAAAATAAAGAGAATTCGGCTTCTTTACCCCCAGTCTTAATTGTACTCAATAAAATGGATCGCTTGAAACAGCCTGATACGATTTTTCCGCACCTACAAAAATTGGCACAATCTTATCCTCAAGCAGAATTAATACCACTGTCAGCGCTTACGGGTCATAACGTGGATCGTTTTCTTGAAGTTATTTATCCTTTTTCGATCGAACAATCGCCCTTGTTTCCTGAAAATGTGATGACCGATTGTAGCGAGCGGTTCTTGGCCAGTGAAATTTTACGTGAACAACTTTATACTCATTTGCAACAAGAGCTTCCTTTTAGCTGCACGGTAGTAGTAGACCAGTTTGAAAATCGAAACACTTTATCTGGAAAGCCCATATCCCATATTGCGCTTACGATTGTAGTCAGTACAGCCAGTCATAAACCCATTGTTCTTGGAAAGCGCGGAATGCGTCTAAAAACAATTGCGACCGAAGCCAGACAACAAATGGAAAGTTTATTTCAACGTCGAATTTTTTTACAAACATGGATCAAAGTAATTGAAGGATGGCAAAACGATGCCACAAAACTCAGAGAACTGGGATATGGTATATAGGCCAGTCTGAAGTACTTCTAAACTTTTAATGCTTTTCGGACGTTTGATGATTTTTGTAATATTGATAAGGAATCTCTAAGATGAATAAAAAGCAAGACGATGTTAGAAAAAAAAGCTCTATGAGATGGACGATAGCAAAACATTTTTTTCCTAGTGTTTACACAACTGCTTCCTGTTTTAGAATTGTATTAATTGCAGTTTTATGGTTGTTTTCTGTCCCCATACACAAAAGTGTAGCCGCCACGGATATATTGCCGTTAACTCCTTCTCAATCTCTTGTTTCAAAAACTCAGGCAAACTTGCATGTTGCTGAATTCTCTAAAAATCCGGCGCGCCCTCCGAATGAACATCCATTTGATGCAAAGACCAACCCCCAAGTACGTCGTTTTATCAATGAAGTCGCCAACAAACAAAATATGGATTGGACACTTGTACAAACCTTATTAAATCGTGCAAAATGGTCACAAACGGCTCTTAATTTAACGCAACCAAGAGCCCCCAATATAAAACGAAAACGCCATTGGCCACGTTATCGAGCTGGTTTCCTAAAAGCATCGCGTATCAATTTAGGGGTTGATTTTTGGTTACTGCATTATGAAAGGCTCCAGGAAGCCGAAGAAAAATATGGCGTTCCTGTTCCCATCATTGTCTCTATTTTAAACATTGAGTCGCGTTTTGGAGAACGCATGGGACGTTATAAAACACTGGACGTACTTGCCACACTTGCTTTTTATCATAAAACGCGTTATGCGTTTTATCAAGAACAATTGGCGGCATTAATTCAGCTTTGGCGGCAAGAATCTTTTAATTTGGATCAACTTACCGGCTCTTATGCAGGTGCCATTGGGATGGGGCAGTTTTTACCCACCAGCATAATTAGCTATGCCATTGATTTTGATGGAGACGGGGATATTAATCTTGATGAGCCAGATGATATGATAGGCAGCGTTGCAAACTTTCTAGCCCGTCACGGTTGGAATCAAATGGAGGCTTTTGGAGATATGTTGATACCCATAACAACCAAAGATGTTGCAACTATTGGTGCAAAAAAAATTGATCAATGGTTGGCAGAAGGACCAAAACCCACCATTAATCGCGATTCGCTTGTCCGTACAGGGCTTTCAAATATCTCTTTTGCGCCCCTTACTTTTCCCGTAGCGATCATTGATCTCCCAGGGCCACAAGGTGTTGAGTATCGGCTAGGAGGGTGGAATTATTATGTAATTACGCGTTATAACCGTAGTTTTGACTATGCTACGGCTGTCTACGATTTAGCACAAGCAATGAATTGTTTAATCAATACCTCAACGTGTTAAAGCATCCATGTCGCTGTCCATCGTCCAATTACGGAATGCCTTAATATGGCCGATAACATGAATATAAGACTATAAAAACCAAGAAAATAAGATTTTATTTTTCTTCTTTGCGTGTAAAAGCGATCATTAATTGACCAATCAGTTTTTCTAAAACGACTGCCGACTCTGTATATTCGATATTGTCGCCGTCTTGCATCATATCACTATCAATCCCGGGTTGTAACGATAAATATTGTTCACCCAAAAGCCCTGCGGTAAGCACTGACACAGACGAATCCATCGGAAATGGATATTCCTTTTCAATGGACAACCTGGCCACGCTTCGATAATTTTGCGGATTCAAGAAAATAGTGTCGACCTGCCCTATCACAAAACCAGCACTTTTTACGGGAGAGCCCGGACGCACTGAGCCAATATTATCAAAAGAGGCGATCAGGGTATAACGCCCTTGACCTTTGCCCACGTTGCCGAGATTCCCAACGCGAAAAGCAAGAAATGCGAGGGCAACAAAGCCTATGATCACAAATATACCTACCAAAAAATCAAGCCAAAATCTTTTCATCGTGATTTGCCTCCTATGAGTAATGGTGGTCGAGAAAACTCGGACAATATGATATGTCGTGTCCCGTAGATAATAAACCGACTTTTGAAACATTTTTGGGCATTTCTCATGGCATTTTTTCATTGCCTGAATATATGATAGTTTATGCCCCGTCGCTTTTTCCGCTATTTCGTGATTATAAAGCATCACTTCATTGTTTCTTTCAATGATTTTGAAGTATCAAGACGTGTTGTCGTTATCACATCAGAAATGTGTTCATTCAACTGCTTAGTTTCTCTACCATAGCATTGGTTTGTGGTTTACGCTCTCTAGTAGCACAAAAACGATCTGTAAACTCTTTATCATTATCCACTAAAAACTTGAAAAGATAGCTTTTCAATCAAGCACTTCAGAGGTTGTTGCACCAAGCTTGCGTAGCAGTATCTTCATAAGCCCTGAGGTATTTTTCACTCTTTTGGATACAGTGATTTTTTACAACCCACTATATCACGAATTCATTCTTGATTTTTAGGTGTTCTATTTAGTCGGTATTGCAAAATTAGAAAATTTGCCCAGCAGGTATTTTAAGAGAAAATATGAGGCGAAATAAAAAGCGTTTTTAGATTTGCTAATAACCAATGAATAATCTCTTGTATTTTCTTCCCCATATTTTGACGTAAAAAAATCCCCAACCGCACAATCGCACGTAGCAACCACTTGATATTAAACCCCAGCGAGCATAGCACTGCATTAATCGCGTCTCCCAACGAACCTTTTAGCCAATTCCTTCGCATCCCATGATCGTCTTTCAGGTGCCCTATCACTGGCTCAATGGCTTGTCTGCGTTTCAACCATTTTCGCATGTGTGGCGCTAATCGCTTGCTTTTTCCTCTATGCACCACTTGAATTGGCGATAATTCTGCATCTACCCCTCTAAACCCTTTATCTGCAATCACGGCTTTGGGGGTAACATTCAGCTCTTGCAACAAAACCGTTACCTGTTCCATTTCTGCATTCAAAATATGTCCATCGTAGGGGTTACCCATAAAAGTCCTTGTGCCTACGATTAAACTATGCTTCCGCGTTGTCGCCACGATTGTTTTTACTCCAAATTCAAAGGGATTGCGCGCCTTGCCTTTCCCTATACACTCCACTTCAGGAGCGTGTAAGGCGTAAAGTTTCTTTTTATCGTTCCTCTTTTGCTCTTTGATCCGACGAGCTTTAGCCATAATATCGGCTAGTTTTCCAGTGATCCCTCCTTCTTTTTTCCGATCAATTTCACGCAGTAAAATCCCCACTATCGTTCGTTGGCGCTTTATTTGCCTTTGCATACGAACGAATTGTTTGGCATGAGCGTAGCGGCCTGATTTGATTTGTGCCTGTTTGCCTTCTTTCGCAAAGGTTTGTTTTAACGCAATACCTTCTTGCTTCGCTGCTTTTACCAGATGATGTCGGGCTACCTCCAGCAACCGAGAATCTGTGGGATACGCAATGGCTTTCTCTTGCACCGTAGTATCCACAATGATTTCCTCAAAATCGGATTTTTTCACCGCGCCCATGGCAACAGCAGTTTCAATGGTCATGGCTAAAAGGTTCTCTACTCCTTCTTCTCCAATGGCTTTGCGAAAACGGGAAAGTTGAGATTTATCGCATGGTTTAGAAATCTGAAAATATTCTACTGCGCTTAGAAACTGAAAATAAACATCTTGTGACCATCGCTCAATCACTTCATCATCGGAAAAGGAAGAAGGAGAAGGCATAAACATGCTTGAGATAAAGCAAGGCGATTAAGGTCTGCAAGGAAATTCGAGTTCTACCTGCATTCTTGGGATTGCTTTCACGAACAAAAGTGGATTTTCCAAAGAGAGTGTCTGTAACAACGGTTTTTTGGCAAGAAGGCTTACGAGCAACAAGTGGCGCGATGCTGGCATGAAGTTTGACCCAGTCAATACGATAAAAAAGAACAACAAGCGGGTGACGAAGATCGATAAAATCCTGAAGGCGAGAAAAGAAAGATTGTTGCATAGTAGAACTCCGAAAACTCCCAGAAAATAATATAAATGATATTATTTTCTGGGGGTTTATGCAAGTGAAAAACTGACTAAAAGCCTTGACAGACAATAAATGTTGTTAATTTACAACACCGACTATTTATGGTTTGGGGTGAGGAAACATGGAATATTATTCTGAAATTGTATGAAGGAGTTTTTTTATTACAAATGTATAAATACGAATCATTCTTGTTATAATATTGATTATCTTTAAAAGGTCTCCTGATTAAACGATGGGAACAATGTAAGATATCCGCTTAACAGCTTGGAAAGACCTGGGCTTCTGTTGATGCTTGGTAGCGTACTAGCTATTGAAACTCAGAATGATGAGCCACGAGAAATATGAGATAAAAATAAGCGAGGTTTGTTTTTCACTCGATTTAACACAATACTATTGAAGCAGCTATTTGACTTTTGAAAGATAATTTCAATACATCCGCAACACTTTATTATTTTTTTGGAAATCAATATGACAATCAATTCAGAACCCTCGGAACCCCAGAAAAGTGAAGAAACACCTGTGTCATCAGATGCAACATTACGCGTAAAGAACCGCCGTAGTTTAGTCAAATTACTTTTTTTGGTTGCTGGATTCTTTGGCTTAGCTTATGCGATGATTCCGCTATATGATGTGATGTGCAAGGCCTTAGGTATTGGTGAAGGTAGAACACCAATACTTTCAAGTGTGTCATCGAATACCGAACCACAAAAAAAAATGGCAATGACCGATTCTTCTATGTCTTCAATGAAAAAAGATATGGATCATGGAGAAATGAATCGTTCATCTTCGTTAACAAAATCAGAAAACGCTTTCGCTGATATGACACCAGAGCAAATTCAAGAAGCGCTCAATCGAGATATCCGCGTTGTTTTTAGTGATGCGGTTACTGATGAACTCCCTTGGGAGGTTGTTCCCACACAAAGCGAAATTACCGTGAAACCGGGTAAGACTTATACGATTATATATCGGGCCAAAAACATCTCTAACCGAGAAATCAGCGGTCAGGCTATTCCATCTTATAGTCCGCCACAATCTGGAGAATTTCTTCAAAAAATAGAATGTTTTTGTTTTAACTTACAAACCCTCAAACCAAAGGAAACTAAAGATATGGCGGTCACATTTACGATTTTGCCGAATCTTCCTAAAGATATTGCTATTGTTACTTTACACTATCGTTTTATTAAAGTAAAAGCATCAGGATAAAAAAGAGATATCAAAAGGGCTTTAGAGCCAAAAAGTTAAACGATTGGATAAAAAATAGCGTTTATGAAATGGGGCGCTTTTTGGATTGATTTTAAAGATTCTCTTAATCTCACGATCGTACAAATCCTCCACCTTTAAGGAATAAGTCATAAACAGGGTTGTTTTCTTCGTACGTAAATGGATAGCCCACTTTTTTCAAAAAGCATTGAAAATCTTCATATTCGCTTGCAGGGACTTGTAGCCCTACCAGCACTTCAGCCGATATGCTCCCATTATTGCGGTAATGGAAGAGGCTGATATTCCAACGCCCTGAAAGGTTTTCCAAAAAGTGGATCAACGCTCCAGGTGATTCAGGAAATTCAAAGCGATAGAGTTGTTCATCCGTTGCCCATGAAGAGTACCCACCAATCATATGGCGTAGATGTGTCTTTGCCAATTCGTTGTGGGTCAAATTTTCTACCGGTAGCTCCGCATCATGAAAGCTCGCCATCAGATTGGCAATATCATCCTCGCCTTGTATTGTTACGCCCACAAAAATATGCGCTTCATGTTGTGCCGACATACGGTAATTAAATTCGGTGATTCCTCGTTCTCCCAATAATCGACAAAAAGCCAAATAACTACCGGGTTTTTCAGAAATAGTCACTGCGAAAAGCGCTTCACGTTTTTCGCCCATTTCAGCGCGATCCGCAATAAAGCGAAGACGATTAAAATCAGTATTGGCACCAGAGGCAATAACAACCCAATGTTGTGTAGATAACTGATATTTGGTACTGTATACCTTTAATCCAGCGAGTGCCACAGCTCCAGCAGGCTCCAAAATAGAGCGATTATCCTCAAACGTATCTTTAATGGCCGCGCAAATTTCATCGGTGGATACCTCAATCATCTCATCAATCAAATCCCGGCATATTTCAAACGGCAATTGACCCACTTGACGCACAGCCACCCCGTCGGCAAAGCGCCCCACATGGGGTAATACTACCCGACAACCTTGTTGTAGCGCGGCATTCATACTGGCAGCGTCACATGGTTCTACACCAATAATCTTAACATCAGGACGTATTCGCTTAACGTAAGCAGCAATGCCTGCAATCAAGCCACCGCCTCCGACAGGTACGAATATAGCATCCAGGCGCCCACGATGTTGACGCAGAATCTCCATGCCGATCGTACCTTGTCCGGCAATGACTTCAAGATCGTCATAAGGGTGTATAAATGTGAGCCCTTCTTTTTCTGATTGTTGATGCGCATAAGCGGCCGCTTCATCAAACTGTTGACCGACTGTTATGACCTCTCCACCAAGATTTTCCACTGCATGTACTTTGATATGGGGGGTTGTTTTTGGCATCACAATGATTGCTCGACAACCCAACCGGCGAGCAGACATCGCAACCCCCTGCGCATGATTGCCAGCAGACGCTGTAATAATACCACGCTGTAAAGCCGTCGTCGACAAATGCGCTATTTTGGTATAGGCACCGCGAATCTTAAATGAGAAAACAGGCTGTAGATCTTCACGTTTAAAAAAAATTTGATGACCGAGACGTTGTGAGATTTTAGGAGCGAATTCTAATGGTGTTTCTTCGGCCAAATCGTAAACTGGCGCCTCAAGGATTCGTTCGAGAATTTTTTTCACACGCTTTGTTAAAAAGATTTAGGTACGCTTGGAGAAACCGTTAAGGGAGAGTATCAAAAATACCTCAGCCGCTAAAATAGATGAAAGGTTTTACCGTTGCACTATTATGGTGAAGGGCTAGGAGGACAGCCAGGTAGAGAATTTGTATCGTATTGGCTAAAACTATTCCAAGTTTTCCAATCAGGTCGCCCGCAAGTCGTTGGACCAGTAGGATTGGGATTTGTTCCCGTTGCAGGACACTCACCAGTACTTTTAACATTCCCAGCACGACAACAACGCCCCGCCCAATTAGTATTACAATTACTGTTGGTCTCAATCCATTTTTGCCCTTCACTGTTAATGGCAATACGATATTGGGTTCCTAACATTGACCCAGAGCGTGGGGTTAACACTGCCACAAAGCCGGGTTTTAGATTAAACGCTGTGAGAGTGTTTGTTCTAGTAGCGGTAGATATGGAAGATGTTATGGAGTTCTTTACAATGCTTACCTTTTCAAAGTCTTGTTGTACAACTTCATCAATGTCTGTTAACCTCAATGTGGTAATGTTATCGGCATAATCACGCTTGGTGGTAAAGTAACGCTCTTGTGCAACACTTAGCTCCGAAAGAAAGTGTTGACCTGCTTTCATACGTGTTTTGACGATATAACGTGTATAACTTGGATAGGCGATTGCCGCCAAAATTCCAACTACCACCACAGCAATCATGACTTCGATTAATGTAAAGCCCAATACTCGATGCAAGTATGAGGTTTGAGGGACATCGTAAAGCACTGTTGTGTCTGCTTCAACATTATTCGCCAGTGGTTTGGTATGTGACATGATTTCTCTCCTATTTTTTAAACAAATCTGCTGATGTATGTTATCTAAAATTCCTTGCGATGTTGCTAAAAAATCACTTCTCTCATGGATTCTCTCGTCAATACGACACCCCCAATGCAGTACATCTCAATACTCTAGGCATTTAAGTCTAGCACATCTATCGCAAATCATAGCCACTTTGTATTGGTCCAATACATATTGCACTATGGATGATGGGTAAGGAGGTATTTTAGTGGAGAGAGTTGGAGGTTATTTTTAGAGGCGCGCTTGATGATTAACTGCCGTGCTGTTTTGAGCACTCTGCGCCATTAAGCGTACCCGCAAAGTGATTGCCGTTTATTTGGTAATGCCTTGGGTAAAAAACCACGCATCAACGCAAACAGCTTATAGCATAATAACGTCGTGATTGCCAAATACAACGCATTTGCTTTGAAATCGCTGATGGCAAACGCTTCGCAGAAAAATCCAGCTTGTATTCCTTGATACGGTTTTCACATGCTTCACCGCATTGGCTATCTCCATTCACGATCTCACTGGCATCAATATCCAACGTGACGCGTCTGTACAATACAACTCTGAACGGAGTAGATGACGATTCAGATGTTGTAGTGCTTGATGAATACCGGGTAGTGCGCCTATTCGAGCGCCCACTTGACGTAACCAATCACAAAGTGTGATATCGATTGGCAACGTCTTCATAGGCAGTATCGATAAAAGGGCTTTGTCATCCTTGAGGACATGAAGATCACGTAAGTTATTTCCACCTTCATGTTGCATAAGGATCATCGTTTGGATGATTTGAGAAGACTTATAAGCTCTAATACACTCCGCCAGTTGGATGGAATCCATTAACTGAAGCGGGACCAATAATCCGACACGTGATGTCAATAAGTCTTGTGTATTGGCGAGCGTATGCGGTAGAATTTTATAAGTTTTGGGTTGCAGCGCCTTGAGTTGTAGTTCCCATTGGGTGATGAGAAGGATAAACAAACCATAGTAAAACAAAAACATCCTTTGTTTTGGAATTTCTATCTAGAAATTTATGGGCATTAATTTTGTTTGCGGAAAAATAATATTAATGGTAAAATTAATAGTTTATTTTCGGAGGGATTCCCGAGCGGTCAAAGGGAGCAGACTGTAAATCTGCCGGCTACGCCTTCGAAGGTTCGAATCCTTCTCCCTCCAACGTTTACAACGTTGGAGTGTCCTGAAAAGGAGATCTCTTCAAAGGGTTAGCCGACAAATGAAAAAAGTATTGTTCTTGATTTATCAATACTTTTCTTTTTAATGTTATTGGGTGGGTTAAGAGGAATTTTGCGGGTGTAGCTCAATGGTAGAGCGGTAGCCTTCCAAGCTTCATACGAGGGTTCGATTCCCTTCACCCGCTCCATATCTGTAGGAATAGTGTGTTGTTGAGATCGGAAAATCTTGCGTGGTGGTACGTTTTTTTGCTGTTGACCACGATAAAGCCATAGGGGAAAGTTTTGTGGGTGTTCGCCCATGTAGCTCAGTGGTAGAGCACTCCCTTGGTAAGGGAGAGGTCGACAGTTCAATCCTGTCCATGGGCACCAAAGATAAGAGTCTTATAACCGTAATATTAAATCGAATTTTAGCTATCTTTTGTCATGACAGCAGATTCGCTAAAAAGGGTTGAAGTTTTTTCTTATCTGACCTTTGAATGTATTGTTTTTTTGTTGCTATTTTTTTGAGGATTGTGTTATGAGCAAAGCAAAATTTGAACGCAGTAAGCCCCATGTGAATGTGGGAACCATCGGTCATGTGGATCATGGAAAAACGACTTTGACGGCAGCAGTGACGTCAATTCTTTCGAAGAAGTTCGGAGGAGAGGCAAAGGATTATGCTTCTATTGATAGCGCGCCAGAGGAAAAAGCACGTGGTATTACGATTAACACAGCCCATGTGGAATATGAAACCGAGAATCGGCATTATGCACACGTAGATTGTCCGGGACACGCCGACTATGTGAAGAATATGATCACTGGAGCTGCTCAGATGGATGGAGCCATTTTGGTGGTATCCGCTGCGGATGGTCCTATGCCACAAACACGGGAACATATTTTATTGGCACGCCAAGTCGGGGTTCCAAAGATAGTGGTATTTATGAATAAGGCCGATATGGCCGATGATGAAGAGTTGCTTGAATTGGTGGAAATGGAGATTCGCGAACTGTTGTCCAAATATGAATTTCCAGGTGATGATACGCCCATTATAAAAGGTTCTGCGCTGAAGGCCTTGGAAGGTGATACAGGGGAGTTGGGTGAGCAGGCAATTATAAAGTTGGCGGAGGCATTGGATACTTATATTCCTGAGCCAGAACGTGCCATAGATGGTAATTTTTTGATGCCGATAGAAGATGTTTTTTCAATATCGGGACGTGGAACAGTTGTGACCGGTCGTGTCGATCGTGGCGTGGTAAAAGTAGGGGAGGAGTTGGAGATTGTGGGGATTCGTGCAACGCAAAAGACGGTGTGTACGGGCGTGGAGATGTTCCGTAAGTTACTCGATCAGGGTCAAGCCGGGGACAATGTGGGAGTGTTATTGCGGGGGACGAAGCGAGAAGAAGTGGAGCGTGGACAAGTGTTGGCAAAGCCAGGAACGATTACTCCGCACACGAAGTTTGAAGCGGAGATTTATGTATTGTCGAAGGAAGAGGGAGGACGACACACGGCGTTTTTCCAAGGATATAGGCCACAGTTTTATTTTAGAACGACGGATGTTACGGGTTCGGTAGATTTGTCGGAAGGGACGGAAATGGTAATGCCGGGGGATAATGTTAAGATCAAAGTTGCGTTGATTGCGCCAATTGCGATGGAAGAGGGACTACGTTTTGCGATTCGTGAGGGCGGACGTACAGTAGGGGCTGGTGTCGTTACAAAAATTATTGAATAATCTTTTAACACAGTGCAAGCAAGTCATCTTTGTTTTATATTGGTAAGCTATGTCTTTTAGGCCAATAGCTCAATTGGTAGAGCGTCGGTCTCCAAAACCGAAGGTTGGGGGTTCGAAGCCCTCTTGGCCTGCCATATGGCGCTATTGTGTCTCTGTGCGTTGCAACCATCTTAAACCCCATCTTATTGTTTCTCGAGTTTAGATATTTCAATATATGAGTTCGCTTTATGAGTGATAAAAGCAAATTAACGCTGTCTGCGCTCTTATTCATAACAGGGCTTGTGATTTATATTCTGCCCAGTCACTGGCTTGCAGACAGTCCGCAATTGGCGGATCAATATCAATTAATGGCCATTGGGGTTGGCATTTTACTGGCTGCGGTTATTTTTTGGTTTACAGACTCTAGAGTTAGCTTTCAAAGTTTATTGAAAGGGGCACGCAATGAAATACTAAAAGTAGTATGGCCCACGCGTCAAGAAACTGTAACCTTTACCACCACCGTTGTGATTTTTGCATTGGTGGTAGCACTTTATTGTTGGGTGGCAGATAAAGGCATAGAAGCATTGCTTTATCAGTGGGTTTTAAACACTCAATAAAATTAATACACGGCGTACATTTTTTTAGATACTCTGAGTCATATTACGCTTTATTTTAAAAGTTTCGCTCATAGAGAAGTTAGGTAAGCAATGTCAAAACAATGGTATGTAGTACATGTGCACTCAGGTTATGAAAAATCTGTTAAGCGTGCTTTGCGAGAACGCATAGCACGTCTCGATTTATCTGAAAAATTTGGAGATATTTTGTTGCCAACCGAAGAAGTTGTTGAGATACGATCGGGTCAAAAAAATGTGACAGAACGAAAGTTTTTCCCTGGCTATTTATTGGTAGAAATGGAATTAAGTGATGATACATGGCATTTGGTGCGAAAAATCAACAAGGTCTCTGGTTTTGTGGGTGGCGTGCCGACAAAACCAGCCCCTATTCCTGATGAAGAAGTTAAAAAAATTCTTGAACAAGTACAAGAAGGAACAGAAAAACCAAAGCCCAAAGTTCGTTATGAACTTGGAGAATCGGTACGTATTAAAGAAGGCCCTTTTTTGGATTTCAATGGTTTGCTGGATGCTATTGACTACGAGCGTAATAAAGTAACCGTATCGGTGATGATTTTCGGTCGTTCAACTCCAGTAGAATTAGAGTTTTCTCAAATTGAGAAAACATAACCATACTGTTTTGTTAAGATCAATGAGGTTTTGCTTTATCCCGTGATAACCCTTAAAGTGTTATTAAGTGTTATTGTGAGGTAAATCCGTGAAAGCCGGATATGGGAGTTTTTTTAAATTCATCGTCGTTTGAAAAATGTTATTACCAGTTTTTTTGAGAGAGTTATTATGGCGAAAAAAATTGTTGGATACGTTAAATTGCAAATCCCAGCGGGGAAAGCAAATCCTTCTCCTCCAGTAGGTCCAGCTCTAGGACAGCGTGGGCTTAATATTATGGAATTTTGTAAGGCTTTCAATGCCGCAACCCAAAAAATGGAGCCTGGCATGCCTATTCCAGTGGTGATTACGGCATTTGCCGATAAAAGTTTTACGTTTGTGACCAAAACACCCCCAGCGTCCGTGTTGATTAAAAAACTGGTGGGAATTCAAAAAGGTAGTGCTAAACCCAATCTTAATAAAGTTGGCACGGTAACCCGTACCCAATTGGAGGAAATCGTTAAAATTAAAACCCCCGATCTAACTGCCAGTGATCTTGAAGCAGCGGTACGTACCATTGCTGGCAGTGCTAAAAGCATGGGATTAATTGTAGAGGGGGTATAAACATGCCAAACAAAAGACAAAAAAACTTTCAACACTTTGACCGCAATCGTTTGTATCCATTTCCAGAGGCTTTAAGTGTTGTAAAAAACTGTGCTACCGCAAAATTTGATGAGTCTATTGATGTGGCAGTAAACCTCGGCATTGATGCGAGAAAATCCGATCAAAATGTTCGTGGGTCGGTTGTTTTACCCGAAGGGTTGGGTAAAACCGTACGCGTGGCAGTAATGGCACAAGGCGAATTGGCAAAAGCAGCACTTGAAACCGGGGCCGATAAAGTGGGTTTTGAAGATATTGCAGACGAAATTAAAGCGGGGAAAATCGAGTTTGATGTACTCATTGCGACGCCTGATGCCATGCGTTTCGTTGGTCAATTGGGGCAAATACTTGGACCAAAAGGCTTGATGCCCAATCCTAAAGTTGGTACAGTCACCAAGAATGTTTCCGAAGGTGTAAAAAATGCAAAAGCGGGTCAAGTACAGTTTCGTAACGATAAAGCCGGCGTTATTCATTGTTCTATTGGGCGCCTTTCCTTCAACGATAACGCGCTTTGCAATAACCTTAAAGCCTTAGTTGAAGCCTTGCAAAAAGCCAAACCGACTACCAGTAAAGGGGTATATCTAAGAAAAATGGCAATTTCCAGCACCATGGGGGTTGGCGTACGCGTGGAAACCACATCCGTATTGTAAGTTGATCGATAATTTACGGTCTCTAAAAATTTATTGTTTTGATCTTTTTTTTTTGGATTATTTTCGATGTTTATATCTCGATGGAGAATTGATAAGAGGCATGAAATGCAAGGTAACACAAGACAACAAAGTGCTACAAACTTGACAGTTTGTGAGCATTTTTTTTCTTGGGTCAACCTTGTCGTTCATGATTTTAGTGTTTCTCCAATAACATCATACCCTATCTTTGCTCGTTGTGCGTCTTGGCTTCGGAGGCTATTACAGCCATTACCCTTATGTCAAAACGAACGGCGAGTTGTCAAAGACCGTAGGAAGCTTATCGCTTTAATCTTGAATAGGCAGATATTTTGTGGGAGTCGTTTGGAGGCTACTGATAGCAACCACTCTCCATTGTTTCTTGCCTTGATGGTCCTGCGATAGACGGCGAGACTCTATGAATTGGCAAAGCTGTAAATATTGTTCAGTCAACCATGAAGATGGATTTCTGCCATTTTTTTATTCAATTTTTTCGCAAGAAAAGTTTTTTAGGAGTAATCTTTGAGTTTAAACCGAAAACAAAAAGAAGTCATTGTTGCTGAAATACGCGAACAGTTAAAAACAGCTCAAGCAGTTGTTATGGCTGAATACCCGGGAACGTCTGTTTCGTCGTTTACCGTTTTTCGCAAACAAGCGCGTGAGTCGAAAATTTATGCCCATGTCATAAAAAATCGGCTTGCAAAGTTGGCGGTAGAAAAAACACCATTTGAAGGATTATCGGCCCACATGGCAGGACCATTGATTTATGGCATTTCTTCTGATCCAGTGGCCTTAGCCAAAACCTTTAATCAGTTTGCGCAGAACAATGAATCGATCCAAATCAAAACAGGCAGTATTTTAGATAAATTGCTTTCAGCAAAAGATATCGAAACACTGGCTTCTATACCTAGCCGCGAGATTTTGTTGGCAACCTTGCTAGGAACCATGCAGGCCCCTGTTGCAAATGTGGTGCGTACACTCCATGAAGTACCAAATAAGTTTGTACGTACACTGGCTGCAATACGCGATATGAAATCTGCTGACCAAGCCTGTTGATTGTGAGATCATCATCAATAATGTGCTGATATTTTATTTTTGAACTTTTTTATTTTTATATAGGAAATGACCATGTCTACGAATCAAGATCAAATTTTAGAGGCGATTAGCCAAATGACCGTATTAGAACTCTCCGAATTAATCAAAAAAATGGAAGAGAAGTTTGGAGTATCCGCTGCTGCTGCTGTGGCTGTTGCAGCACCCGCTGCTGGAGATGCCAGTGCCGCAAAAGAAGAAGAAAAAACAGAGTTTACCGTTGAATTGGTGGATGCTGGCTCAAGTAAAGTCAATGCCATTAAGGTGGTTCGAGCCATTACTGGGCTTGGTCTGAAAGAGGCCAAAGACTTGGTGGATGGAGCGCCTAAGGTGATCAAAGAAGGCATCAGTAAAGCCGATGCAGAAGCCATGCAAAAGCAGTTTGAAGAAGCCGGTGCAAAGGTTGTCATCAAATAACCGATAGGTTTTAATGTAATATCAAAAGAATGTACTAAAGTGTTTGGTGTTCATCGTACCATAAATCTCTTGTTTTATATTATCCATGGATTTTATGGCTTCCGTATCTTAAAAACGGAAATCAACATAAGACGAATATCCACCGAGTCATTCTATGTCATTATGATAATAGGCGCATACGTTTTAAAGCTGTTTTCTTTGACGTCGAGAGAAAGCTTTAAGCGTGTCTTTGTGATGAGAGGATAGGCCACAATGTTATAAAACCTTATTCTTATCATCATGTGTTTGACGCCTATCGAACATATTAGCCCTAGCGAATTATCTTTTTTTTATTTTTCCGGAATACCCAGTGGAGTTATGATGAATCATTCAATGAATTACTCGTTCACAGAAAAAAAGCGTGTACGAAGAAGTTTTGGTAAGCGTGACAGTGTCCTCGACTTTCCTTATTTGCTGTCCACTCAGATTAATTCCTACAACGAGTTTTTACAAGCCGACATTCATTTTGATCAACGGCGTCATATTGGTTTACAGGCAACGTTTGAGTCCATTTTCCCAATTATCAGTACAGATGAAATGGTCAGCCTTGAGTTTGTCCGTTATTCATTGGGAAAACCACAATTCGATGTGGTGGAATGTCGCCAAAGAGGCGTAACCTTTTCTGCGCCATTACGCGTTGTATTGCGTTTTCGAGTCATGGATCGTGAGGCGGGAAAGTCCGTTGTCAAAGATATTAAAGAGAGCGAGGTGTTCATGGGAGAACTTCCCTTGATGACGGTCAATGGCTCTTTTATTATTAATGGTACGGAACGCGTTGTTGTATCACAGCTTCATCGTTCACCGGGCGTGTTTTTTGAACACGATAAAGGTAAAACGCATTCCAGCGGAAAACTATTGTATTCTTGTCGTGTTATTCCTTATCGTGGTAGTTGGTTGGATTTTGAGTTTGATGCCAAAGATTTGGTCTATTTTAGAATTGACCGCCGCCGTAAA
Organism: Pictodentalium vernedei; assembly: GCA_031216915.1. Lineage (NCBI taxonomy): Eukaryota > Metazoa > Mollusca > Scaphopoda > Dentaliida > Dentaliidae > Pictodentalium > Pictodentalium vernedei. The sequence continues at coordinate 30,111 of JAUFNR010000297.1, read as the reverse complement.
ATGCCAGTCACAATACTATTAAAAGCACTTGGATTTGATGTTGAACGGATTTTACAAATGTTTTATGAGCGTGATACCATTTCACTATCTGCCCAAGAAGGCGTTCTTGATGTTACCCTCAAACCCGAAAGAATGCGTGGTGAAACTGCACAGATTGACATCAAAAATGCACAAGGTGAGATTATCGTGGAGAAAGGAAAACGCGTAACGGGGCGTAATGTACGTGATATTGAAGCGGCAAATATCACACATGTAGCCATGCCCGAGGAAACCGTGTTGGGTCGAGTATTGGCACATAACCTTATTGATCAAGAAACAGGGGAGATTTTGGCACATGCCAATGATGAGATTACCGTTGAATTGCTTCGAAAAACTCATGAAGCCAAAATAAAGCAGTTTGAAGTACTGTATCTCAACGACATCGATCGAGGTCCCTGGATTTCCCAAACGTTACGTGTTGATGAAGTGGTCGATGAAAAAAGTGCACGGGTGGCCATTTATCGCATGATGCGCCCTGGTGAGCCTCCAACAGATGATTCGGTTCAACTGCTTTTCAACGGGTTATTCTTTCTCAATGAGCGTTATGATTTATCATCCGTGGGTCGGATGAAGTTTAATCGCCGTGTGGGGCTGCCTTCAGAATTTAGCTATGAACTACGCTTAAAACATAATCTACCTACAGAAACTTGGGAAAGTGTACTTGAATATTTTGGCAACCCTTCAGAAGCTGCTGTGGGTAAAATTTCCTTAGAAAATGTATATACTGAAAAAGACGTACAAAAGATTGTCGAAAACATTTATGTGGGTGTTAAGCCACTTGGTGTGGATAAAAGCAATTTAACGATTGATGTTGCCAAGCGACATACATTATCAACGCTTGATATCGTGCGCGCTTTACAGATTTTGGTAGAGCTGCGCAATGGGCACGGTGAAATCGATGATATTGATCATTTGGGGAATCGTCGCATACGCAGTGTAGGAGAACTGGCTGAAAATCAGTTTCGGCTGGGGCTTGCACGCATTGAAAAGGCCGTTAAAGAGCGTTTATCACTTTCCGAGACAGAAATATTAACTCCCCACGATTTAATCAGCGCCAAGCCCGTATCTGCAGCGATTAAAGAATTTTTTGGTCAATCGCAACTATCACAGTTTATGGATCAAACCAATCCATTATCTGAAATCACACATAAGCGCCGTGTATCAGCGCTTGGTGTTGGTGGATTGGCGCGAGATCGTGCCGGTTTTGAAGTGCGTGACGTACATCCAACGCATTATGGTCGTGTGTGTCCCATTGAAACACCAGAGGGTCCCAATATTGGTCTTATTAGCTCAATGGCGTTGTACGCTCGTACCAATCAATATGGTTTTTTGGAATCTCCATACCGTAAAGTTATTAACGGTGTTGCGACGCAAGAAAAAGAGTATTTGTCCGCCATTGAAGAAGGACAGTACATTATTGCTCAGGCCAATGCTTCTTTGGACAAAAAAGGAACGTTAATAGATGATATGATTTCTTGTCGGCATAAAGGAGAGTTCATGATTGCACAACGCGATCAAGTACAATATATGGATATTGCCCCTCAACAGGTTGTGTCACTTGCGGCGTCATTAATCCCCTTTTTGGAGCATGATGATGCAAACCGTGCATTAATGGGCTCAAATATGCAACGTCAAGCGGTTCCCTGTCTATTGCCTCAAAAACCGTTGGTGGGCACCGGCGTAGAACGTATTACCGCACTGGATTCTGGTACAGTCGTTAAAGCTTTACGTGATGGGATGGTTGATTATGTTGACGCCGCCCGTATCGTCATTAAAGTGAGCGATGAACAGACCAGTACTGATGATGTAGGTGTTGATATCTATAACTTAATTAAATTTTCGCGTTCAAACCAAAACACCAACATCAGTCAACGCCCTATTGTTAAACAGGGCGACGTTGTCAAAGCAGGTGATGCCATTGCTGATGGCACTTCAACCGATTTAGGAGAATTGGCACTTGGGCAGAACGTACTGGTTGCCTTTATGGCGTGGAACGGTTATAACTTCGAAGACTCCATTTTAATCAGTGAACGCTTGGTCAGTGAAGAGCGTTTTACCTCCATTCACATTGAGGAACTCACCGTAATGGCGCGAGATACAAAGCTCGGTCCTGAAGAGATCTCACGTGATATTCCGGGTTTGAGTGAATCTCAATTGGCACGGCTTGATGAAGTAGGCATTATTTCGGTTGGTGCCAACGTTGAGCCCGGGGATGTCTTGGTGGGGAAAGTCACGCCAAAGGGAGAAACACAATTAACCTCTGAAGAAAAACTTTTGCGGGCCGTGTTTGGAGAAAAATCTGCCAACGTTAAAGATACCTCATTATGTGTTCCAGCGGGCGTATCTGGAACTGTTATTGATGTACAAGTTTATACGCGTGAAGGCATTAAGCGTGATTCGCGGGCGCAACAAATTATTGATCACGAATTAGAGCGCTATCGTAAGGATTTAGACGATCAATACCGTATCGTTGAACATGATACATTTGAACGTGTTAAACGGATGTTGGTGGGTCAAAAAGCCAGTGGTGGGCCAAAACCTATTCTTAAAGGAAAACCCATTAATGAGGCCATGCTCGATGAACTCCGTCCAGCGCAATGGTTAGATATTCGTGTTAGCAGTGATGCTCTTGCGAAGCGTCTCGAGAACCAGCGAGAGATACTGGATAATCTTAAAGTACAGTTTGATACACGGTTTATCGAAAAACAAAAGAAGTTAACACAAGGGGATGACCTGCGTACGGGTGTGCAAAAAATGGTTAAAGTATATGTAGCCATCAAGCGTCGTTTACAGCCCGGCGACAAAATGGCGGGACGCCATGGTAACAAAGGCGTCGTATCGCGTATTGTCCCTGTAGAGGATATGCCCTATCGCGCTGATGGCACCCCTGTGGATATTGTCCTCAATCCGTTGGGGGTTCCTTCGCGTATGAATGTTGGACAAATTTTAGAAGTCCATTTGGGTTGGGCGGCACGTGAGTTGGGTGATCAGATTGATGGTCTGATCAAAAACAAAAACAAGATAAAAGACCTACGGACTTTTGTCGATCAGATTTATCAATCACCGCAACGTCAATATCCTTTCAAGCACATGAGCGATCATGAATTTCTTGAATTTTCAGATAATCTACGGCATGGCATACCGTTTGCAACGCCTGTATTTGATGGTGCTCATGAAGAAGAGATTCGCGATATGCTCAAATTGGCCAATCTACCAGAAACGGGTCAAACGATACTTTATGATGGACGTACAGGCGATGCATTTGACAGGCCCATCACCATTGGTTATATGTATATGTTGAAGTTGCATCATTTGGTCGATGAAAAAATGCATGCGCGCTCTACAGGGCCTTACAGTTTGGTGACACAACAGCCCTTGGGGGGTAAGGCCCAGTTTGGGGGTCAGCGTTTTGGAGAAATGGAAGTTTGGGCTTTGGAGGCATATGGCGCCTCATATATATTGCAAGAGATACTCACGGTGAAATCGGATGATGTCACCGGTCGCAACAAAGTCTACGAAAACATTGCCAAAGGATTACACCAAATTGATGCTGGTATGCCGGAGTCATTCAATGTATTGGTCAAAGAAATACGTTCTTTGGCAATTGATGTGGATATTGAACACAAATGGTCATAGTTTGTTTGTCGTTTATGCTTGAGTATCTTGTTTTATTGATCCTTTTTATACCTTTTTGTAAAAGCCCCATATGAAAAATTTTCTTGAATTGTTTAAACAAGCCGAACATCATGAGGAGTTTGACGCTATCAGTATTCGTTTAGCCTCGCCTGACAAAATTCGATCATGGTCATACGGAGAGGTTAAAAAGCCAGAAACCATCAATTATCGTACTTTAAAACCCGAGCGTGATGGGTTGTTTTGTGCGAAGATTTTTGGCACCACCAAAGATTTTGAATGTCAATGCGGAAAATACAAACGCCTAAAATTCCGAGGGGTTATCTGTGAAAAATGTGGTGTTGAAGTCACGCAGAGCAAAGTGCGGCGTGAGCGCATGGGACACATTGAATTGGCTTGCCCAGTTTCTCATATTTGGTTTTTAAAATCCCTGCCTTCGCGTTTGGGGTTGGTCTTGGATATTCCGTTGCGCGACATTGAACGTACATTGTATTTTGAAGCCTATGTGGTAGTTGATCAAGGCATGACACCATTACAACGCGGTGAAATTTTAACCGAAGAAGCCTATCGTGAGAATCTAAAAGAGTTTGGAAGTGATTTTCAAGTTGGAATTGGTGCCGAAGGTATACAAGCAATGATACGTTCCATTGATATTGTAGAAGAAATTGAAGTTTTGCGTAAAGACTTAAAGGAAGAAAGTTCTGATACAAAAATCAAAAAAGCCTCCAAGCGTCTGAAAGTCTTAGAGGGTTTTCAGCGTTCGGGCGTTAAGCCAGAATGGATGGTATTAGAGGTATTGCCGATATTACCACCAGATTTGCGCCCATTGGTCCCATTGGAAGGGGGGCGTTTTGCGACCTCGGATCTTAACGATTTATACCGTCGGGTGATTAACCGCAATAACCGTTTGCGTCGTTTATTGGAGTTACGAGCGCCAGAAATTATCGTACGCAACGAAAAACGAATGCTGCAAGAAGCTGTTGATTCGTTACTGGATAATGGACGACGTGGTAAAGCCTTTACAGGTGCCAACAAGCGCCCGTTAAAATCGCTGGCCGATATGATTAAAGGCAAAGGCGGACGTTTTCGGCAAAACTTACTGGGGAAACGGGTTGATTACTCGGGTCGTTCAGTGATTGTGGTTGGGCCCACGTTAAAACTCCATCAATGTGGCTTACCAAAGCGAATGGCATTAGAGCTCTTTAAACCTTATATCTTTCATAAACTAGAATTGCGTGGTTTGGTTAATACCATTAAGCAAGCCAAAAAAATGGTCGCTCAGGAAACTCCTGTGATATGGGATATTTTAGAAGAAGTTATCCATGAACATCCCATTTTGCTAAATCGTGCGCCAACATTACATCGTCTTGGAATACAAGCCTTTGAACCATTATTGGTTGAAGGTAAGGCCATTCGATTGCATCCATTGGTTTGTGCAGCATTCAATGCGGATTTCGATGGTGATCAGATGGCAGTACATGTCCCCTTGTCATTGGAGGCACAAGCTGAAGCACGGGTACTCATGCTGGCCTCCAATAATGTTCTCTCGCCTGCCAATGGTGAACCTGTTGTAGTCCCTTCACAAGATATTATTCTTGGTTTGTATTACATGACGCGAGAAGATCTAAAGGCCAAAGGTATCGGTATGGTTTTTGCAGATATTGCAGAGCTTAAAAGAGCCTATGATACTGATGCTGTGGATATTCACTCCCGCGTTAAGGTGCGTATTCGTGAGCAGATTATGCGTGATGGGGAGATGGTGAAACAACACCGTATTGTTGATACCATTGTTGGACGGGCACTTCTGCAAGAAATTTTACCCAAAGGGCTGCCTTTTGAAGTGATTGATAAACCGATGAAGAAAAAGGAGGTATCGCGATTAATCAACATCTGTTTCCGCCAATGTGGATTGCGTGCTACCGTAGTATTTGTGGATCGCTTGATGCAAATGGGTTTTCATTTTGCCACACGGGCAGGTATTTCTTTTTGTGTCAGTGACATGAAAATTCCATCAGAAAAAAATAAAATTATTGAACAGGCCAATCATCAAGTGAAAGAAATTGAAGAACAATATCGATCAGGGCTGGTCACACAGGGTGAGCGCTACAATAAAGTGGTGGATATTTGGGGTAAGGCTGGTGAGGAAGTTGCCAAAGTCATGATGGATGGGCTTGGATCAGAGCCCATTGATGTTAAGAATAATAAATCTACCACGCAAGAGTCTTTTAATTCTATTTATATGATGGCGGATTCCGGAGCACGGGGTTCGGCAGCGCAAATTCGCCAATTGGCTGGTATGCGAGGCCTAATGGCAAAACCAGATGGTTCTATTATTGAAACCCCCATTACGGCAAACTTCCGTGAAGGCCTCAACATGTTGCAATACTTTATTTCAACGTCCGGGGCGCGTAAGGGATTGACCGATACAGCATTAAAAACGGCCAATGCAGGTTATCTGACGCGTCGTTTGGTCGATGTCACTCAAGATTTGGTCATCACCGAGGAAGACTGTGGTACGCAAAACGGCATGCTTATGCAGCCTTTGATAGAAGGTGGAGAAATTATAGAACCACTACGCGATCGTGTTCTTGGTCGCGTCACAGTGAATGATATTGTACATCCTGATACGCAAGAAGTCTTAGCGACTGCTGGAGCGTTGATTGATGAAGATATTATCGAAAATGTAGATGCTGCCGGGGTTGATGAAGTGATGGTACGTACGCCATTAACTTGTGATACTCGTTGGGGATTGTGTGCCAGTTGCTATGGACGCGACTTGGGGCGTGGATCTCGCGTTAATATTGGTGAAGCTGTAGGTGTAATTGCCGCGCAGTCTATTGGTGAGCCAGGAACACAGTTAACGATGCGGACATTTCATATTGGTGGTGCAGCATCACGTGCGGTATTTGAGAGCCGTATTGAACTTCGTACCAGTGGCACATTAAAATTTAACAGCTTAATGCGAACCGTGCTTAATAACCAAAACGAACATATTGTTATTTCACGCAATGGTGAGATTTTTGTGGTTGATGAACTGGGGCGTGAACGTGAGCGCCATAAAGTTCCTTATGGATCGATTCTCCTCATTCACAGTGAAAAGAAAGTCAAAGCCGGAAATGTTGTGGCACAATGGGATCCCCATACACGACCGATCGTTTCAGAATATGCTGGACGTGCGCATTTTGAAAATGTCGAAGAAGGGGTCACGGTTATACGTCAAACGGATGAATTGACAGGTGTGGTTACATTGGTGGTGGTTGACGCAAAACGTGGTGGTGGTGCTTCCTCAAAGAAGCAATTGCGACCCCAGCTTAAATTGCTGGATAAAAAGGGTCATGAAGTTTTGGTCAAAAATACCGAACATCCGGTAACCATTACATTTCAGATTGGGTCAATCATCAACGTCAATGAAGGTGAATGGGTTGAGGTTGGCGATATTTTGGCGCATATTCCGATGGAATCTTCAAGAACACGTGATATTACAGGAGGGTTGCCTAGAGTGGCAGAACTTTTTGAAGCCCGTATACCCAAGGAAGCAGCTATTTTGGCAGAAAAAACAGGAACCATCAGTTTTGGCAAAGATACCAAAGGTAAACAACGCCTTGTCATTACTGATCTCGATATGAATGCGCATGAAACGCTTATCCCAAAAGATCGGCACATATTGGTACATGATGGACAAGTGGTTAACCGAGGTGAAATAATTGTTGATGGTACACTGGATACGCATGATATTTTGCGATTGCAAGGAATGGAAACACTGGTGCGTTATATTACCCATCAGGTACAAGATGTATATCGCTTGCAAGGGGTAAAAATCAACAATAAGCATATTGAGGTGATTGTGCGTCAAATGCTACGCCGTGTGGTTGTGGATCAACCGGGGGATTCTACCTATATTATTGGAGAACAAATAGATCGCAGTGCGGCTTTACAAGAGAATGACCGCTTGAATGCCGAAGGCAAAGAGCCTGTCGAGTTTCATTCGGTTTTGTTGGGCATTACGCGGGCTTCACTGTCTACCGATTCGTTTATTTCTGCGGCCTCTTTTCAAGAAACCACACGTGTGCTTACTGAAGCTGCCATTATGGCCAAGCGTGACTATTTGCGCGGCTTGAAGGAAAATGTGATTGTAGGTCGCTTAATTCCGGCTGGTACGGGAATGGCACACCATAATTTACGTCATGTTAAACGTTTTGCAGACGAAAATGAAGATGATGAAGCCTTAATCGCCGAAGGTGAAAGTACGCAAGAGACAAAAACAAGCATTTTTCCCACAGATCACACAACAGAGGGTAACACCGATAACGCGCAATAAAGAAACAAATTTTTTTATGGATAACCCATAAACCACAAAAGGAATTGCCATGCCAGATGAAAAAAAAGAGACCAAAAAAGTTGATAAAGCGGCTAAAGCGGAGGATAGCACTCCAGCCACAAATGAAACCAAAATGAAAAATCTCTCCTTGACGCTTTCGCAAATTGAGCGACAATTTGGAAAAGGATCGTTGATGCGTTTTGGGGATCGTGTTGATACCAGTGACATTCAGGCTATTCCAACGGGTTCACTGACGCTTGATTTTGCCTTAGGCATTGGTGGGCTACCACGTGGGCGTGTTGTGGAAATCTATGGTCCCGAGTCTTCAGGTAAGACAACGTTAGCACTTTCGGTCATTGCACAAGCCCAAAAAATAGGGGGGGTCGCTGCGTTTATTGATGCTGAACATGCGATTGATCCGCAATACGCGAAAAAATTAGGTGTACAAATTGATGACTTGCTTATTTCACAACCTGATACGGGTGAGCAAGCCTTAGAGATTGTTGATTCGCTGGTCCGTTCAGGATCGGTAGATATTGTGGTCATCGATTCAGTTGCGGCGCTTACCCCACGCGCTGAAATTGAAGGCGAAATGGGAGATTCTCATGTTGGTTTACAAGCACGATTAATGAGTCAGGCATTGCGTAAGCTAACGGCCAATATTAAACGAGCCAGTACTTTGGTGATTTTCATCAACCAAATTCGCATGAAAATCGGAGTAATGTATGGTAGTCCAGAAACAACAACAGGCGGGAACGCGTTGAAATTTTATGCTTCTGTCCGCCTTGACATTCGACGTACTGGAGCCATCAAAAAAGGAGAAGAAATCGTTGGTAATGAAACCAAAGCCAAAGTGGTAAAAAACAAAGTGGCCCCTCCTTTTCGTCAAGCCAATTTTGAAATTTTCTATAATGAAGGAATCTCTAAACTTGGAGAATTAATTGATCTTGGTGTACAGTATAAGTTGGTAGATAAAGCGGGATCGTGGTATTCGTATCAAGGTGAAAAAATTGGTCAAGGAAAAGATAACGCACGCGAGTACATGCGCGAGCATCCCCATATCGCGGACGAAATTGAAAATGCCTTGCGAAAACTTTCTCCGAGGAATATTGAATAGGGCGCTAAAAACACACACTGAGCTCTTTTTTCGAGTGCTTATCCATGTTTTTTTATCTCGACAGTGAATCGATAAAATGTAAAAGGCTGTGAAAAAATAAAAACAGCCTGACGGTTTGTCGCGTTTTTTCTTTTTACCAATATTGTGCTTTACCCTTTTTAGGTTCTCCAGAGTGAGTCAGTTCATTGCGATGATTGTAGCCGCAGGTCAAGGAGAGCGCTTTCAGTCAAAAAAATCGATTGTACACATTGAAGGCGGCACAGACAATACAAGTCAGACGCTTAAACAATACTGTCTGATTCACGAAAAACCGTTGCTTTGGTATAGTCTCAACGCTTTTTTGGCGGTAGAACACATTGCGTTAATCGTGGTGGTGCTATCTCCAGACGATAGGGATTATGAATCTATACTCTCACCGCATATACCAAGCAACACACCGAAGACTCCATCGATTATTCCGCTTTTTTGTGGGGGTAAAACACGTGCCGAGAGTGTATCTAATGCGTTATCAAAACTTCCCACTTTATTGCACTCTTTAGCGTTAAACGATTGGGTATTGGTGCACGATGCGGCGCGTCCATGTATCCGTAGCGCAAGTATTATTCGTTTAATCGATCAACTTCAGCACCATCCCATTGGCGGTATTTTGGCCATACCGTTGGTAGATACCCTAAAACGTGCTCATTCTACAAAAAGTGGAACAAGCACAATTATAGATACCCCCAGTCGTGAGCATTTATGGTGTGCACAAACCCCACAAATGTTTAGGATACATATGCTACAACAAGCCTTGGCAGATTTTCCAGAAGCAACCGACGATGCGGCAGCCATCGAAAAATGGCTTATTGGGCAACAACATCCCGAACGTCCTTGCTTGATTTTTGGACAACCAGAAAATATTAAGGTAACATATGCAGAAGATTTAGAGCGCGTTCGTTATTATTTGACCTAGCTGTACCGTGCCATATAATGATATCCCTAAAAAGAGTTATCCTTTATACCCCTACTGTATGGTACTAAACATCTGGTGACCACCCATTAACCTACCCATTCACAGCCCATTGTTTAAAATCGCAATCCATATTAAACATGCTTATTAATGACAATATTGTGTTTGGCGTTTCCCGAGAAATTCCGTTTAACTACACGTCATGGACTGATCGTGAAATTGTAGAGCACCTGCTTGGTAAAGAATCTTGGGAAATTTTAGAAAATCTACATCATAAAAAAGCCACCGGTCACTCAGAGCGTATGCTGTATGAGATTTTGGGTGACATATGGGCCGTAAAACGCAACCCATACTTGGAAGAAGATTTAATCGCCGATGTAAAACGCCGTAAGATTTTGATAGAGGGCATGCTAGAACGCTTGCGACAACTCCAGCAACGGGCTCACGATCAACCACAGGTCAAATCGTTGATTGCGCTTACCCAAAAAAGAGTAGCAACATTCACAGCATGGTTTGATCACAGCATTCGTCTGCGGGCGCGTTTAAAAAAACGTTTTCGCGACATTACACGTCAAGACAACATTGCCTTTGATCCATTATCCCGCGTATCGCACGTTACCGACGCTTCGGATTGGCGCGTTGAATACCCGTTTGTCGTATTGACGCCCGACACAGCGCGTGAAATTCCGTTACTGATCATGGTACTCAAAGAGCTCGGATTAACCATTATCCCACGTGGCGGTGGTACAGGCTATACAGGGAGTGTGGTGCCGCTTGATCCTTTATCGGCTGTCATTAATAGTGAAAAACTCGAACGCATGTACCCGATAGAATGGATAAGGCTGCCGAGTGCTATCAAAGATTCTGAGTCTTCTGTCAATCTCGAATCGATTCAAAAAACCCCCACCATTCGCGTTGAAGCCGGTGTGGTAACACGTCGTGTGATGGATGCCGCCGAACAAAAGGAATTGGTTTTTGCGGTTGATCCGACCTCTGCGGATGCCTCATGTATTGGTGGAAATATCGCCATGAATGCAGGTGGAAAAAAAGCGGTACTGTGGGGTACCACATTGGACAATCTGTTATCGTGGAAGATGATCACCCCGCAAGGTGAGACCATTGAAACAATACGTCTTGATCATCATGCAGGGAAAATTCACGATGTAGAAACAGCACTTTTTCAGATTAATACGCTGTCCACAGACGGAAAGGTTTTGCAAACAAAGCGACTGACGATTCCGGGCCATCAATTTCGTCGTACCAACTTGGGTAAAGATGTTACCGATAAGTTTTTGGCCGGCTTACCTGGCATTCAAAAAGAAGGTTGTGATGGATTTATTGTTGAAGCACGATTTATTTTGCATCGTATACCAAACATTCTGCGTACCTTTTGCATTGAATTTTATGGTCGTCTTGGTCGGGGCATCAATACCATTGACGCAATAAAAAATTATATGCTGCAACAACCCCAAGGGGTTCTGCTTGCTGCTTTGGAACATTTGGACAATCGTTATTTGCGTGCCGTGGGTTATAGAAGTAAATCGGATCGTTTGGAGTTGCCACGCATGATCTTATTGGGGGATATTGCTGGGGACGATGAAATGGCGGTGGATCATGTGCTCGAAAACATTATCAAAATAGCCAATCATACCAAAAATAATACTTCGGACTCTCCCTCTTCTATTGCTGGTTTTGTGGCCAAAAGCGTAGAGTCGCGTAGCCGATTTTGGGCTGATCGAGGACGTACCGCAGCCATTGCTAAACACACCAATGCGTTTAAAATCAATGAGGATGTTGTGATTCCTCTGAATCGTTTGGAAGCCTACAACGATGGGATTGAGTACCTAAATATATCGTTATCACTCGAAAACAAAATTGCCTTATGCCATCGATTGTTGGATTTTTTTGCTTCACACGATTGGCTGGCCTATATTGATTATCGTGATGAAGTTCGACCACCACCTGAGTGGTTCGAAGAGCGGGCTCAAATAGCCCATGATCTCATTGATGAGGTCCGACAGCGTTGGGTTTTTCTGCATGAGCATTTGAGTGTTCCTGTTTCGGCATTAGACGAATGGCTGACCACTCAATATATGCCCCATCCAGATGATGGGCATATAACAGATGATGAAGGAGACAACACCGTATTTCAGCTTATCCAATATGGGCAATGCATCGTGTCTTGGAAAAAAGAACTGTTAAGCAAGCTGTCCTCTGTGTTTCAAGGGCAACACCTTGAGCCTGTACAAACACAAGTCAAGCGCATTCATCAGGAAATTCTTAAAGGACGACTTTTTATAGCACTGCATATGCATGCGGGTGATGGCAATGTCCATACGAATATTCCCGTCAATTCTGATCATGGGACAATGATGAAGCGAGCCTACCAAGTGGTTGATCAAATCATGGCTTTAGCCCAACAACTGGGAGGGGTTATTTCAGGAGAACATGGCATTGGACTCACAAAAATGCCTTATCTGACAGATGAAGATCTACAGGATTTTTGGCAATACAAGCATCGCGTTGATCCCGACGGTCTCTTTAATCGCCACAAACTCATGCGTGGATATGGTTTGCATTATGCGTATACTCCCAGTTTTAGTCTCATTGGGCATGAAAGCCTATTGTTAGAAAATACAGAATTGTGCAACATTTCCGAATCTATTAAGAATTGTTTGCGTTGCGGTAAATGTAAGCCTGTATGTGCTACCCATGTTCCACGTGCGAATATTTTGTATTCGCCACGCAATAAAATTTTAGGGACATCCTTGCTCATTGAAGCCATTTTATATGAAGCCCAAACTCGACGTGGCGTTTCGAAGTATCACAATGCGGCCTTAGCCGATGTGGCCGATCATTGTACAATGTGCCACAAATGTTATCCCCCGTGCCCTGTTGATATTGATTTTGGCGATGTTACCATCATGATTCGTCAGTATTTGAATCATCACCATCAACAACACACTTCTATTGCCATGCGCCTTACCATTGCTTTTTTGAATCTTTCAAGTCCTCGCTGGGTTCGTATCATGCGCCTATTCATGATTAATATGGGCTTTAAAGGACAGCGTGTTTTGTTTCATCTGTATGAATGGAGCCGTTATTTAGGTATCCGTACGCGTTCACGCCAACACCCCAAAAGCACCACAGGCACACAACCATTGCCACAGCAGGTGGTAGAACAAGTTGTACATTTTGTCAGCAGACCTTTACCCAAAAAAGTGGCTTGGAAAAGTACACGTGCTTTATTAAACTTGAACGATACACGTATGGTCCCCATTATTCGAGACGTTCAGAAAATTCGTGACCAACCCACGCAAAGCGTGGAAAGTATTTTTTATTTCCCCGGCTGTGGATCAGAAAAGTTGTTTAGCCAAGTAGGACTTGCCACACAGGCAATGCTCTACCATCTTGGTGTCCAATGTGTTTTACCGCCTACGTATTTGTGTTGTGGTTATCCACAATTGGCCGCTGGTTATACAAAACAAGGTGAAAGTATTACCACGCTTAATCGAGTGATGTTCCATCGTATTGCCCATGCGCTCAATTATCTTAATATCAAAACAGTGATTGTTTCGTGCGGCACTTGTATTGATCAACTCGAAAAATATCAGTTTACACAAATTTTTCCAGGGTCTCGCTTGATGGATATTCACGAATATCTAATGGAAAAAAAACTTCAAATCAATACAACAAATAATCTGGCTCATCAAGATACACATTATCTTTATCATGATCCTTGCCATACCCCGATTAAAATATACCGACCCGGAGAAGTGGTTAATGGCCTAATAGGAAAAAACGTCCCCATAACAGCCCGTTGTTGTGGCGAGGCGGGTACATTGGCAGTCAGCCGTCCCGATATTGCCAATCAAGTCCGTTTTTCCAAACAAGAATCCATTCAAGCGTGTTTAAAAGATGCCGCACGCATGAATCCTTTAAATGGCACAACTCCCCCCACGCACAAAAAAGTCAAAATACTCACAACATGCCCATCATGTTTACAGGGCCTTGTCCGTTATGAATCTGATCTTCCGATTGAAAGTGATTATGTGGTGGTTGAAATGGCCCAACACATTCTTGGCGAGAATTGGCAAGCAAACTTTATTGAAAGCGCCAAACATGATGGTATTGAACAAGTTTTACTGTAGCGCGGATTTTTACAAACTTAACACTTAACCCGCAGCCATGGGGTCTTTAGGCGTTCTCTAAGGCGATTTTTAAAGCCAACACAACCACCAACGGTATAAAGAATAAAGAGAGCAACAATAAAGCAAGCATTAAGGAAAAATGCGCTTCGGTATCCATTCCAGCTTGCTGAGCATATATTGTGCTTGTACCAAAAATTAAAACAGGAATATAAAACGGCAATATTAACAAACTCAACAGAACATGCTGCCCACGCACCCCTAACGTAAGAGCTGCACCCATAGCCCCTATAAGCGACAATATCGGCGTTCCCAGCAGCAAGACCTCCATCAAAACCTGTAATGAAGCGACCTCCAGATGATACTGTATCCCAATGATAGGCGTTAACAGCAACAAGGGTAAACCCGCAGTGAGCCAATGAACCAGAATTTTGCCAAAAACCAAAAGCGGTAATGGCGTAGGCGACAATAACAGTTGTTCGAGTGTACCGTCCGCATAATCAGACTCAAATAGACGAGGTAAACTCAAAAAAGTTGCCAATAATGCCGCAACCCATATAATTCCCGGCGCAATCTGACGTAAGAGTATCGGATCGGTGCCAAGACTTAGCGGAAACAAGCTCGTGACAATCACGAAAAAAAACAATGTTGTTAGAACTTCGCTTTTTCGACGCGCCACCAGCAATACATCACGCCGGATGATCGCAATAAAAGGACTCACAGTGATACCACCTCACCTTCAGGTAAATCGATAGATTGATGCGCAGTTAAAATGACAATGCCATTTTTAGCCAAATGTTGAGTTATTATCTGATACAAACAAGATCGTCCTTGCGTGTCCAATGCGGTTAAAGGCTCATCGAGTAGCCATAGGGTAGATTGGGTGTTACTTAATTGCGCAAGCGACGCCCGCTTTTTCTGACCTGTAGATAAGCAACGTACCGGAAGATGCTCTTTGCCTAGCAATTGCCATTGCTTTAAAGCGCATATGATGGCATTGTCCAATAAAGTCTGCTTGTTAATGGCAGCGGTCAATTTAAGATTCTCATAGGTAGACAAATCTTCTTTAAGCGCAAGATGGTGCCCCAAAAAAAGCAACTGTTTGTTGAAAGTCTGGCGCTGATCATCAATGGTACGACCATGCCAATATATATCCCCCGCGTCAGGTTTGTTCAATCCGGCAATCAATCGAAGTAAACTCGTTTTACCGGCGCCGTTTTTTCCACGAATGTGTAGCCATTTTCCAGCAGTTACGCTAAACACAATGTTTTTAAATAGTGTCACCGTCCCACGTGTATAAGAAATATCGCATAAACTCAACATAGTGTGTTCTCTAAAAGAGGGTTGAGTTTTTTCAAATCACGATGCAACGATTAAATCTCCACAAAAAGACAGATGTTTTTAATATTGAGTGAAAGTAAAAATCATGTCGTATTTGAATCTGCTTGATCATCCAAAGATGAGTCTTTATCGTTAAAGAATGCATTAAAATCTTTCATTTGTTCTTCTTCGTCAAGAATTAAATCAATAATTTTAATAGAAATAATGGACAGATTATCCCCATGTCCACCTGCACGTTCACGGGCTTTCTTAAATAAAGACTGCGTACCAGGTTTTGGCTCATTGCCCAAAAGGGTTTGTTCTATTTCATGTATGAGAAAGTAGCCCCAAATACCATCAGAACAAAGCATAAATTTATCATTCGGTTTTACTTTGACACTCGGATGAACCGTCAAAATAGGTTCCTTTGATGATCCAAGGCAAGACAACAACATACTGCGATGAGGATGTACCAGTGACTCTTTTTCCGTAATTTTTTCTTGCCGTACCAACTCTGCAACAACAGAGTGATCATCTGTCATCTCATTCAGATGATTATCGGTCAAATAAAACATACGACTGTCTCCTGCATGCGCCCAAGTGGCTTCTCCATTTTGCAGTAATAACAAAACCGCAGTAGAGTGAGGTTCGGTATCTGATATAAATCGACCGGCTCGAATCATGCGATGTGCATCAAAAAGGATATCTTGTAAAAGCTGAGGGGACTCATCGGACTTTGGGCGATAACTCTCAAAATGATTACGTGCTGTAAAAATCACTTGCTCCGCTGCTTCAGCACCACCTGTACTTCCACCCATCCCATCAGCAACTACTGCCATATAGATAGAAGGAAACATCGGATGAACAAAAAATTTGCATCGATCTTGTTGGTATTTTCTGTCGCCTTTGTGGGTAGCAACGCAAGTATCAAGCTTTAATAACATAAAACTTCCTTAGGCATGACTTAAGTTAGAGGATAGATTACTTTCTGAGTAAAATAGGTACATTGATTGTTTTTTTAAATCGAGATATTAACGCCTATATTTAGCATAGCACAAACAATTTCAGGTATTTTTCTCTCAATGGTCGCTCAATGGTCGAATACAAACCTCTATTTTAGCTTATTTTTTAATATAAAAAGCTATTGGTCCAATACATTCTACAATATTTGTCGTGTGCGATGGTAGAGTAAATTGAGGCGACATGATTGGGTGCATTTGCGGTAAGCAGCAACTTTGTTGCTCGAGTACTGTTCTGTATAACCTCACACGACCTCATGCATCCGTGTATGGTCTTATGGACCTCTAAATCTAGTAGACTCGATCAAAAATACGATTGACGGGTCCTGGCATTCCTTGCCGTTGGAGCGTGATTTTAAGAGCTCGCGGAAGAGGCACAAGCGTTTTTGCAGGCGTATAGGTGGTGGTATCCAATGTTGTACTGAGAGATGTTTGATTCGTATTTTCTGGGTATACGCTCTTCCATGTTTTTGATGACCCATCAAGTACTTCGGCTTTAAATTGAATGACCTGTGTTAATAACGGATAAATACGAGGTTGATGATGACGCTCGACCAACGGTAGATAGAGGTTCGGCCAAATCAAAAGCTCCAGCTTATTGCCAGTGAGTTGATAGCCAACCAATTGTCCATCGCCACCGGCATCGTTTTGGCGAGAAAGTCGCGATAGCATCAGTGGAGCCAAAGCACCATATTTTTTTTGTGGGTCAAGCATTAACGGATAGAGACGTTGCCCATTCGGCGCAATGGGGGCAACCAACGACAGATTGGTAAAATCGTATTCGATTCGATCAAAAACGCGTTCTAAATCGCTCCAATGTGAAATATCTTTGGGGACCTGCTCTCTGACCAACAACAATGTATTTAAACCTTGAAAGGACAGTCCTAATATCAACATTAAAATCGTTATGGTGACCAGCACCTCCACCAACGTCAGCCCCTCAAGACGTTTCGGGGCTACTGGCATGGCGTGATTTTCTTGTACAAGCATCATAAAAAGCTCATAAAGGTCGACGCGCAAAATCAATGGCCCGAAACAAAATGGCTTCGGGCTTATCTTTTGAGAATACCTGCACTTCAATTAATCGAAAATCGCGATTTCCCCCGGGGACAAATGTTACCTTTTGTGTCCATATAAACGGTTGATCATTCATGCGCATCTCACCGTTGATTTCACCACTGTCGTGCCAAGGAATCAAGGTTAGACGGCGTTCTGCCAAAACATTGCGCCCCACCCATTCTGCCAACAGGCGTTGACGCAAAATAATTTGATTGTCGGTTGCCGAAGAACTGGCGCGTAATGCTGCTACAAGCGTTAACACCAAAATCAGCATCGCGACCAATACCTCAATCAAAGTCATCCCACGAGATGTACGAATGGTGCTAAAAAGATCATTCATGGTGTTTGAGAGACCGTGGAGGGGGCACTGTCTTGTGTGGTGTATAAATCAAATACTTTTCCCATGGGATCTCCCACCAACGTACGCGTCAGGGTGTCATCATCCTTGATGCCCAGCGTCAACGTAAACGTTTGATTAATTCCCGAAGGATCAAAAATCACACGCAGAGGTGGTTTTTTGAGAGGTACTTCATTAATGGCAAGCTTCAACACCAATACAGAATCAGAAAAAGTGTACTCGGTTAAGGTTTTGGCCAGCAGATGATTGTTGTGAAAAGCTTTCCATTTTTGATTGGTTTGCTGTACTTCAAAAGCATATCCTGTGTTTTTCTCGTTGACAACCCATGCCAAATACTGTCCTGAAAGGCGGGCAAAATCTGCTGCTGTGACCAGTACCCAACGTAAGCGAGAGGCTTCATCTTGTAGTCGGTCTTGTCGATTGGGTAGAAAATTAATCAGCACCAATCCAGAGACCAGTGCGAGAATTAATAATGCCACCAATATTTCAATTAAGGTAAAGCCCCATAATGCCTGTTTATGATGCAAGCGTTGCGTATCAACGCACATAGAACAGTTGGGGAGTGCTTTGACGGTTTTCTCCATAATATGTTTAGAATGAAGAGAATCTCCAAAATGGTGGACGGTGCAGATGTTCCAGCACCATCGAAAAGGGCCAAGACAAAGAATCAATACCCCTCTTCATCCGGCATCAGATGATTTGTGTTTTTTCTTGCACAACCCTGTACTATTTTGGCTATTCTCATCAAAAATATAAAATCACTCAAAAAAGAGAGCAAGTGTTAACCCATTCATTAATCTTTCCATGGTGCCACATCATCGCCATTTTGGGTACCATCACGTTGACCATCTGGTCCCAAGCTATACAAATCAAAATCACCATGCTTTCCGGGTTGTATATACACAAAAGGGCGTCCCCAAGGATCATTGGGGACTTTGTCCACATATCCACCTTGACGATAATTTTTAGGTACAGGCATAATGGTCGGTTTTTGGGTTAAAGCCTTTAAGCCTTGTTCGGTGTTAGGGTAAGCAAAATTGTCCAAACGATACATGCGCAACTGTTGACTTAGGCTGACAATGTTTTGTAATGCAGTTTGTCTACGTGCATCTTCGGCTCGCCCCAGTACACGAGGCACAATAAGGCTTGCCAACAAGCCAATAATCAGAACCACGACCATAATCTCAATCATCGTGAAACCCTTCATCGAACGCGTATAATCGCCCCTCAAAGTATAATGGCTGCATTGAATCGTAGCTTGGTTGGAAAAAGTGATCATCATTAAACTCCACAAAGGAAAAAAACAACATTGGTAACCATTTGGATAAACCCTTAATAAAACCATACTTGTATTATGCACCACACCTGCCCTAAACCAAAACACTCGTCCAATACTGGAACCATCAGAATTGCTACCCGTGAGAGCCCTCTTGCGCTTTGGCAAGCGCGACACGTTGCAGATCGACTACAGCATGAATATCCTGATTATACGATTACCCTGGTTCCCATGATAACACGTGGTGATAAGATACTGGATCGTACTTTATCAAAAGTCGGTGGCAAGGGCCTATTTATTCGTGAATTGGAGCAATCCTTACTTGATCATCGTGCTGATATAGCTGTACATTCACTAAAAGATGTGCCCATGGTTCTCCCAAAAGAATTTATCTTATCCACTATTTTAGCGCGAGAAACTCCGAACGATGCTTTTATCAGTTCACAGTATGCTCTATTAAACGATCTGCCTCAAGGGGCTCGTGTGGGAACAGCCAGTTTACGTCGTACAGCACTTCTGCGAACGCATTACCCAAATATTCAGGCAATACCTCTTCGCGGCAATTTAGATACGCGTTTGCGTAAACTTGAACAACAAGAATACGAGGCTATTTTACTGGCAAGTGCAGGATTAATACGGATGGGCTATCATGAACGTATTCGAGAAACGCTTGATACAACGTTGTTTATCCCTTCACCGGGGCAAGGTGCCATTGCCATCGAAACACGAAGCAACAATGTACATATGCAAACCATCATGGCTGTTTTGGGCTGCCCTATAACTACCCTGTGTTGCGAGGCCGAACGCGCTTTTGCGCGCATCTTACAAGGGGGATGTGAAGTTCCTTTAGCTGCCTATGCGCAATTGCAAACCGATGACCACGCGATATTGCTACAAAGTTGGCTTGCGATGCCTGACGGTAGCGTGGTTATTGCAGATTGTCAACGTATTGAGCTTCCTGTGGCAATTGACACGAGAAATATGCCAACGTTGTTATCCCTCGTTAAAACAGGAGGAGAGCAGCTGGCGCAACGCTTTATTAAAAAAGGGGCTCAAATGATTATCGATCACGTCCTTAATGGAAAACTTTCTTGAAGTTTTTCTTAATCAATTTTGGGTAGATCCTCTATATGATGGATGATGGATGATTGTTCCATGGTGGGTAATACCAATAATGTTAATGGTGCTATTGGAGAAGGTATATCGGGATTAACATCGCGCAAAACATTGGGTTTTAGCTGAAAACGCTTTTCAATTTTTGAAGGGGTATCCGATTTTTTGGTTTGATAAACCCGCCATGTAGATCCTGATTTTTTGTACGCGACTAAGCTATTTTGAAAATGATCCAGAGTTTCGACCGGCAAGAGTATTTGATTTTCCATGGAAGGATGATAAATGCCTTGTTTTAAATGGGAATTTAAATAGTTAAAAGTTTCGGAAACAATACCTGCCATACGCGCGAGTAAGGTAGCATGAACGGGAACCTCAATGGACAATGCAGTTACTCTTTTATAATTCGGAATAAAAGGAAGTACGACACCATATTTTTCAGGTTGCAATAATATTTCCTTAAGTGCTTGTAAGTGGGGAGCGTATCTTTGGGTTTCATGTGGCAACGGTAGGTCATCATAGGTAATTTCGGCGTAGGGTTTCTTAATCTTTTTTAGAGCGCGACGAATACAGGCCCCCCCACAGTTATAGGCAGCCAATGCCAAGTCCCAACGACCAAATTCATAATACAGATCTTCTAAATAGTCTAAAGCAGCCTGAGTCGCTTTTGGTGTAAATTGGCGTTCGTCAACCCAAGCGTCCTGTTTTAGGTCAAATGACAATCCCGTTGAGGGAATAAATTGCCAAATACCGGCAGCAGAGGTGCGAGAAAACGCATTGGTTTTAAAACCACTTTCAATAATCGGCAGTAAGGCCAATTCAGCGGGCATGTTACGAAGCTCCAATTCTTTGAGGATATCATAAAGAAAATATTGAGCACGCAACAACATATGCCGTAAATGCGGTTTATGGGCATATCGACGAATAAACGAATCGACTAAAATAGAGTTTAAGGCATTCATGGACATCCCTGCCCGAATACGGTCAATCAGATTAGGCAACAAGTCTGGAGGTACAGGCGTTGAAGGTGTGTAGGGTGACACTCGCTGAATAGCTGCTGGATTCGTGGGGATGGCAAAACCAGAACCTGGAAAGCGTGATCCCAAATCCATTGGATAAGCTGTTGCCGAAGATGGTGTAAAACGCGAAGATGGAGCGGCAACACATCCAATTAACAAAAGACTAACTCCTATTGAGATAGTAGTTCCCCACAATTTACTGCCATAACCCATGAAATAGAAAATGCGAAATACGCTATAAATCATAGATAAACATGATAAAAACGAAGGTCTGTGTGTTTGCGTTGAGTTCATACAGATGGGGTAGCAGCCAATGGGCCTTGTTTTGGGAGATAATAAGATGGTCACAATATGAACAAGCAGATTTGTATTAGAAAATATGGCAGAAAGAAAAACCTTAAAGCGAAAGTAGACTCAATTCAAACGTTTGTAATTCAACATTCTTGCGAACATCTGGAAGTGGCAATATTCGATTGTGTAGGGCAATATAAATACCCGGAGACATAAGACGTGCTGCCAAAAACGATTCGAGTAAATTCTGCATCGCATCACTTCCCTGGATAACATAGGGCAACATGGCACCTGTTAATATTACAGGGTGAGACAAAGGAGCATAACAGCGCGTTATATAATACAAATCATATAAAAATTGACCTGTGGCTACCATAGTATCAGTGCCATGCGTAATAATCACGGCTTGATTTTGTTGGAGTGCTTGTTGAGTCTCTTCGGCTATTTGTTGGCGGTGTTTATCGGTCATGTCCATTGAGTCAATACGCATACATTCAACAACACGTATTGTTAAATCTGGCAGCCGTAACAATTGAATCATTTGATCAATCACCAATGATTGATTGATTAAGGTGTTATTTCCATATGTCTTGGCGATGGTTCCACCAGTAGCGATGAGTGTAATGTTTAATGGCTTCATTGGGTAAAATTCAGTGTTTCGTTCCATGCAATGATCGTATGAATTCTTATGAAAATGGTTTGGGTTTCCTGCCAACGATTAATCGTGTATGGTGTTGCTCCATTATAAAGTGTTTCATTAACCCGTTGAATACTCCAGAGAGCACAATATGAAATTCGTTACCAATACTTGTCGTACTTGTCGCATTAATTCTTAAATCTTTTCGTTAACATATATATAAATCATTCATAACCGACGAATAGACCTTAAGGATGAGAAAGATGAGTCAATTAGCGACACCCCATAATCTCATGAATTAATGTCGCTTGTGGATGGTCAGGATCATTGGCCATTAAAATATCCAGTAATGCTGGATCTTCTAAATGCAACAACGTTTCAAGGGCGTGAGTCTCGTCGTGTGTAAGTTGTGTTAAACGCGCATGAATAAATGGTTGCAATAAACAATCCAATTCAAGCAAACCGCGCCTTGATCGCCATTGCAAACGACGCTTACGAACGTCTAAATCTTCTTTGGAAAATATCATCCTTCTCTCTTAAAATTTTTAAGAAAAAAGCAAAACAAGGTTTTGGCAACGTAGCCCTGCAAGAATAGATCTTTTTAAGTACTGCTGCTGATCAAGGTGCCGATGTGTTCTCCTTGTAACAGTTTTTTGAGTGCACCCTTTTCGTGAATATTAAAGACATGGATGGGTATACCTTGATCTCGGCACAATGCAAAGGCTGTACTGTCCATAATTTTTAGGCCTTTGTGTAGGGCAGCATTAAAATCTACGGTATCGTATTTTTTGGCACTTGGGTGTATTGTCGGATCAGCATCGTAGACGCCATCCACATGGGTTCCTTTTAACACCGCTTGCGCATTAATCTCTGTGGCACGTAGTGCGGCGGCAGTGTCGGTGGTAAAAAATGGATTGCCCGTGCCAGCGGCGAAAATGACCACACGCCCTTCTTCAAGATAGCGTATAGATTTTTGGCGAATATAAGGCTCAACTTGTTCAATATTCAAGGCAGATTGAATGCGTGCATGAATACCCAATCGGTTAAGGGTTTCATTGATAGCCAACGCATTCATAACCGTTGCCATCATGCCCATATAGTCTGCCGTAGCGCGTTCTACTCCAATCATTGCGGCATCGCGTCCTCGAAAAATATTGCCGCCTCCAATGACAATACCCAATTGTATTTTTAGTTCTAATACTGTACGAATTTCCGCAACCAGATGATTAAGAATCAATGGCTCAATACCAAATGGCTGATCTCCTGCGAGTACCTCACCAGAAAGTTTGAGCAAAATACGCTGATAAGGCATGACAAAAAAGAAGTTCTTTTTTTGAATTTAGAAGTCAGCGGCTAGATTGCCTAACACGATCACAACAATCGCCAACAATAAAGCTACGATTACACGCCACAAGCGGCTTAACGTTGGCTTTGGTTCTTGAGTGTCCGATCCTTCTACTGTTTGATAACCATGAATCATGGGTTTGACCAATGATTGCTTTTTGATGAAAGTATAGAACAATATGGCAGCAATATGCAGGATGATTAAAGCGAATAAAAGATTTGAGATGAAGTGATGAACCTCGGTAATTCGATCACTCACTGTTTGGCTGACCCAATCATACAAAGGTCCGTTAAACATCACATCATCATTGGCAAATAGGCCTGTAATGGCTTGAAGTGTCAATATTCCCAAAAAGGCTACCACCGACCATGCGCCCAATGGATTATGTCCGTAACCTTTCCATTTGCCACACAGATATTGAGCAATGGTGCGCGGTCCTTTAACAAAATAGCGAAAACGCATGACATCACCACCTATGACCCCAAGCGTGATACGAAACGTGAGCAAACCAAGCACAAAAATACCAAGCCGTCCATGAGCCTCCATCACATCATTTTCTGCTGTAATGAACAAGCCGATTATGGCAAGCACCAATAACCAATGGAACAAGCGAATAGGCCATTCCCATAAAAGCAGTTTATCTTGACTCATAAAATATATAAAACTTATCGTTTGGACATATTAAAAGAAATTCCTACAACAGATGAAGCGTAAAGGTCATGACAGTAAAAAGCCTCCACACAACAACCCATGCTATCGTGAAACTTTACCCTACACACCAATATAGCCCGTTTGCCATTTTAGGGTTTTGCCGCAGCCATGGTTGCGGCAACCTCTGAAGCAAAATCAGCCGTTTTTTTCTCTAACCCTTCACCAACGACAAACATTTTGAAGGCATGGGCTTTTGCATGGGATTGTGTGAGCAATTGGTCTACGGTTTGGTCAAGGTTTTTTACAAACGGTTGCCCCAACAACGTGACATCAGCCAAAAATTTCCTTATGTTTCCCTCAATCATTCTTTCGATAATGGCTTCAGGCTTTCCGGACTCTAAGGCCCGGGCATGATAAATTGCTTTTTCTTGTTTTAAAGTTTCTTCGGGAACTTCGGATTCGCGGATGCATAAAGGTTTGCTGGCCGCAATATGCATGGCCAAATCTTTCCCCAATGTATCAGGCCCTCCTTCCACATCAACCATCACCCCGATTTTCTGTCCATGACGATAACACGCTATGGTCCCTTGTGCAGATAATCTGAAAAAGCGTCGAATGGTAATATTTTCGCCGAGCTTCATGATGAGGTCTTGCCGTGTTTTTTCGGCAGATTGCCCATGAATGGTTAATGTGGAAAGTTCGGTTAAATCAGATGGATTGTTATGCAGCACTTCGGCGGCCAAATTTTCTCCAAATAGCATTAATGCTTCATTTTTTGCGACAAAGTCTGTTTCGCAGTTTAACTCAACCATGCCTGCCAGTTTGCGATTATCGGCGCATGCAATACCCACAAATCCTTCTGTAGCCGTACGAAACGACATTTTGCTGGCTTTGGCACCGCTTTTGACGCGCAATAACTGTTCGGCTGCTGCTATATCACCTTGACTTTCCATTAAGGCTTTCTTGCATTCCATCATTCCAAGTCCAGTGCGTTCACGCAATGCTTTAACGGTTTCGGCTTTTATGGTTGTCATATACATACTCCTGATCCATAAGATTAATAAATGTGCTTTTTTAGATAATTTTAAGATTCGCTGACTTCAACATATTCGTTTGTCAATTCTTGTGTCAATTCGTTCATGGATTGATCTCGACCAGCAAGAACAGCATCCGCTATGGCACGTGTATAGATACAGACGGCTTTTGAAGAGTCGTCATTGCCAGGAATAACCACATCAATACCTTCTGGCGAGTGGTTTGAATCCACGACCCCAATGACGGGGATACCTATTTTTTTGGCTTCTTGCACAGCAATTTTGTGATAACCTACGTCTACCACAAACAACGCATCGGGGATACGGTTCATCTCTTTCACACCGCCTAAAGACTTCTCTAAAGATTGTTGTTTGCGACAAAACATCAGTTGTTCTTTTTTCAGTAGACGGTCAAGACTGCCATCGTTAAGTTGATCGGTCATCTCTTTTAATCGTTTGACGGAATTTTTGATGGTATTAAAATTGGTGAGCATGCCACCAAGCCAGCGTATGTCTACGTAGGGCATACCACAACGTTGGGCATGTTCTCGAATGGCTTCTTGTGATTGACGTTTGGTGCCTACGAACAGGATGACCCCTTGATTGGAAGACATTCGTTTGGCAAAGGATTCGGCCTCCGATAGTTTTTGTACAGTTTTTTCTAAATGAATAATGTGGATTTTATTGCGATGACCAAAAATATAAGGGGCCATCTTTGGATGCCAAAATCGGGTTTGGTGGCCAAAGTGCACACCGGCTTCTAGCATTTCGCGCATACTGATCATATAATTACTCCTATAACAGGGTTGAATACTTCGATCGCTTTAAGGCATATAATCCCAGACAACAATGAAAACGTTTAGAATGGCGATTTTTTTGTCAAGACACAAAAAAGGCGGTTGTTGTCGAATGGTCATACGACCCTGTTCGGTAGCGATCGGCGATTTCTAATCTTTTCTTTCCTTGAAAAATCAAGACAAAGACTTGGATAAAGATCAAAGAGTAGATAAACTTGCAATTATAAGCCAATTCTATGAAAATGAAAACTCTAGAACAAATTATGAAGATGCGTGAGGCTGGAGCTGATACAGCTCGTGTGCTGGATTATATTACCGCTTTTGTTAAACCAGGCGTGACCACAGGTGAGATAGACCGCTTGTGTCATGAATACATGGTGGATAAATTGCAGGTCATTCCCGCACCATTACACTATCAACCTCCCGGATATCCGCCGTATCCGAAATCAATCTGTACATCGGTCAATCATCAGGTATGTCATGGTATTCCTGGGGATCGGGTGTTAAAAAACGGAGACATCGTGAATATTGATGTTACTGTGATTAAAGACGGTTGGCATGGAGATGCAAGCCGTATGTATCAGGTAGGCAAGGTAGGCGCTGCTGCTGCACGGCTTTGCAAGGTTACCCAAGAGTGTTTATGGCTGGGTATTGAACAGGTTCAGCCCGGAAGAAAGATATCGGTGATCGGTGAAGCGATTGAAGATCATGCAAAGCATTCGGGGTATTCGGTGGTACGTGAGTTTTGTGGGCATGGTATTGGGGAAAAGTTTCATGATGAACCGCAAATTTTGCACTATCGGCACCGAACACCAAGCGTTGAAATGCGTCCCGGTATGACGTTTACGATTGAACCGATGATTAATGCCGGACGCGCCGAAGTGCGCGAAATGCCTGATCAATGGACAATTGTGACACGTGACCACAGTCTATCGGCGCAATGGGAACATACCCTATTGGTAACGGAATCTGGTTATGAAGTACTGACCCAATTGCCCGATGCGCGCCACTTTGATGCTTTAGCCTAAAATGTATTTCTTACGTAATGCCTGATATAATGCATCTATCTCTCTAGATATAGGATATCCATGAAAATAAAGACATTCTGTATGATTGCAAGCATAGCTGTAATCTCATTGCATAGCGTCGCCAAAGATGTTCAATCTAGCGATCACACACAAACCTCCGATCAATATATTGCCCAACAGCGCCTTAATCTCGCAAAAAATACTGAGGGTAAAGGATTTGGTCCCCAATCCCCACGCGATATTGATGCGGTGACGGGTCATAACCGAGTTGCGTTCAACATTGCACCCGCGTATACTCAGATGAACTTGTGCAATATTCATTTTCATAAAAATGCCGAGCACAAAGGCGGGGAATTTACACAATATGCTGGAAATGGAGATGGTCATGGGTATCTGAGTGGTTATCAATATTCAGAACGTTTAACAAAGGATGAACTGGTCGCGGTTGACCATGAGGTGTGTCCAAGCAAGTACGGCAGTCTTCATCCAGGCGATACCATCGAAGTCCACTACGTTCATTCTACCGCTCAGGTCAAGCCAGGTCCAACCTTGGGCTCTTGTTTGAATGATTCAATTAAAAACCCGCAATTGCGTGTAGAAACTCAGGTATATGTTCTTGTCAATGATAGCAATGCGGCGCATTTTGGCGAATTGACTCAATATGGCAAGAAAAACGGTTTGTATCAGGCGCTGAATATCCCCTCGAATACCGGCGTACCTGTTCAATACTCTGGATCAACGACGGGACCCAGCTATAACGAAAAAGGATCACCCTTCCAAGTGAGCTGGAGCGTTCGTCCTAAAGTCGTTAAAGTCAATGCTGAGTCCGTGGGCAAATGGTGCGAAAAAAATGTCTTTGAAGAAGATCATGCACATGGAGTGAGAAATCTCGTTCAGAACCCCAAACTTCTTTCTGAAATCACCCCATAGCGAGTTGAAAAGCCACGTATCAGTCAAACCCGTTAAAAATGGTTTTTAAGGTTTGAGTGATGTCTTTTTAAGGAACTACTCGGAAAGAGAAGATTTTTTGACTTTCTTAAAAATATGATCCGCAGATGACGCCGATTTTCACAGATAATCAAAAAGTCTTGAAGACGTGAGGATAAACCGCGAAAAGCGCGAAAGGCTTGAAGTCCCCCTACCGGGCCCCTTTCGCGGAAGAAATTCATGCTGGATTCAGTGAACCAAACGTAGAGCGAGACTACCAGCACATCAACACTTTTACCAACATGATCGGCTCTCTACGCGGGAGGCTAAAGTTCCATATCCATTGTTGTGAGTGTATGTGGTAGAATCTTCTTACGTTTTGAGTGGGACTATTTTGAGTGGGACTAAACAGGCAGCACCTATTGGGTGATGACAAAGAAATGAAAAAACCATTATAAAACAAAAACATTTTTTGTCTTGGAGTTTCTATCTGGAAATTAGGGGGATCAGGCGCTCATATCATAAGATTTATCATATAATGATATGTTGTTCTTGATAGTTCTTCGATAGGTTTGAGAAGGTCTCATCATTCATCGTTTTGATCTTCTTAAAGATTGGCTCTCATTATGAGGAGAATATATATATGCATATCGGTGTAGACGTTGGTGGAACCAATACAGATGCTGTTTTGCTTGATAAGAAAAAAGTTCTTGCTTCAATCAAATCTCCAACTTCACGTGATGTTGGTTCGGGTGTGGTTGATGGAGTCCGCCAAATATTGAAAAGTTCGGGCTGTAATGCTTCAAGCATCAGCAGTGTGATGATCGGAACAACACAATTTACCAATGCTTTTGTTGAAGGTAAGAACCTTGTTCCTGTAGCAATATTCCGGGCTTGTTTACCCGCAACCGGTAGTGTATTACCGATGGTTGAGTTTCCCGCTCATTTAACAGCATCTATAGGTACGCAATCCTATTTGATGAAAGGTGGGTACGAGTTTGATGGTCGCTTAATCAGTCCATTGGATGAAATGGCAGTCGCGGAAGGGGCGCGTGATATAAAAAAACGAGGCATTACTTCAGCGGTCGTTTCTTCAGTATTTACGCCTATTAATAATACGATGGAAAAACGGATGGCAGAGATTATCCTCAATGAGGCACCCGATAGCCAAATTACCTTTTCTGGAGAAATTGGTCGCATTGGACTCATTGAACGTGAGAATGCCTCAATTATGAATGCGGCTTTGGCAAAATTATCAAAAACCGTCATTAATGCGTTCCGTTATGCTTTGTCAGAATTGAACATGACGTGTCCGTTTTTTGTTAGTCAAAATGACGGTACGCTTATGACCGCTGATTTTGCAGAAAAATATCCTGTATTAACGTTTGCCTCTGGTCCTACTAACTCCATGCGTGGTGCGGCATTTTTATCAGATGTAGAGGAAGGAATCGTTGCTGATATTGGTGGAACAACAACAGATACTGGCGTCCTCATTGGTGGCTTTCCGCGAGAATCTGCCGCGTCAGTTGATATTGGTGGAGTCCGCACCAATTTTCGCATGCCCGATGTGTTAGCCGTGGGTTTGGGAGGAGGCAGTATCGTACGTAATCTTCAAGGAAATTGCGTCACAATAGGACCAGATTCAGTCGCGCTTAATCTTTTATCCGAGTCGCTTGTATTTGGAGGAAAGACGCTTACAACAACTGATATTGCTGTAGCAGCAGGCTATGTTGATATTGGTGATCGAGCTTTGGTAAGACATTTGGACCCTGCTATGCTTAAAAATGCTGTTGAGACCTTACATCAGATTGTTGAGGATGCAGTAGACCGTGTCAAATCAAGTAGTGGCAATGTCCCTGTGATTTTGGTTGGAGGAGGCAGTATCCTCATTAACCGCGACATTAAAGGGGCATCAAAAGTTATTATTCCAGAAATGTCTGGCGTTGCCAATGCTATTGGGGCGGGATTGGCTCAGGTAGGAGGTGAAGTGGATCGGGTTTATTCCTACAACGATATGGGGCGAGACAAAGCTATTG